>JAWWEQ010035628.1:0-20395 GCA_035583055.1 Torymus tubicola
TTAGCTCGTTATCCGCACCTAAACAGGACACGCACAATTTGTCCATATACAAATCTTAATTGTCTTTAAGAGTGGCGTATGTTATATATATATATATATATATATATATATAAACACGTTACATATTACGCAGGAGATATATATTAAAATATATCGTTCCTCAAATATCGTATATATATACATATACGAGGCACGCACACGACCTTCGCATTTATCGTTTAACTGTGTTTATAAAGGCGGAATTTTCCTGGGATTCGGACGATTATCGACCGGTAGTTTCGCGGTAAACAGATGACTATGTGTATGAATCAGCTTCGCGTCTGATGTCGCGTCGCGCAATCGGCGCGTGTATATAACGAGAATTTTCGGCTGCGACGGCGGGCGTAAAAAAAACAGACAGAAAGATATAACCACATGGGATATTTATAAGAAGTACTTGAAATGACATTAGCGTGCGCCGGAATTTCGGCTGGAATATGATAATTTTTGTCGACGAATGTGGCGGATTATCAGTGCATGCGTATATATTATATATGCATCCTTTTGAAAATTTAATTTTTTTTCAAGAAACTTGTCGGCAAACCGATTAGTTAATGTTGCTGTGACTTTGAAATGTATTAAATAAGAGTATAATATTAAAGAGTAAGTTTTTATGAAAATACTAAACAGTTAAGTTTGTATTAAAAACGCAATCATTTTGATATCGATCTCTTATCGAATAACAAGCGCGCGGCGGAGCGCGGGTATTGCGCAAAACAGTTTTCGAAATTGTTTGGTATAATATTGCTACCACGTGTTGGTAAGGAAAACATATTGTTATAAAATGAAATTTTCGTTGTTTTTTTGCGTAATTTAGCGTGACGCGATACGAGTATACTAACAATGTTTCAAATTAATAAATCATAATTTCCTATATATACACGTCATGGTTTTTACGTTATTTTTAATATTCCTATGCGTATATACAACAAACTACTTCTTCGGCATCGTTCATCAAACGCAAGCGTTAATTTTCGATCACCACGATCATTGCGCATCTATGCGCACATACACATGCATACACACAGAGTTTATCACGTATACGTATATGCACGATAATTACGTCGCAGCTTTCCGCGTCGTCGGCTTAAAACTTCAAGGCCGCGAGATTACGATATATCGCAAAATTTCTTATTCGCCACTGCATGTGTACATATATAGCTTTTCCAGTAATAATCGGTGTTGCCACTTGGGCTTTTATCGGTGGTCGCCACGTGTATATATATATATACCTAATGTGGAAAGCCGCAGGCACACCAGTAGATGTTATCTGCTCCAAACCGCGCGCGTTGAGGAAAAACCTATATGAGCGCGCGTGCGCGCGTATGTGCGGCGCGATGATGACGCTTGTTGGTTAAGCTCAACAGGTGTATCTATAGCTGCGTTGAGCTTTATTACATTGGGGTAATCGTACGTTTTTTTTTGTCTGTTTTCGAGTGCGTGTGAAGCTTTTTTTAGAATATAACTTTGTTGAAGTACGCGGAGGGACCCGCGATATGTTGCTGTTCTGCGGTTGGGTTTCCCAGAACAAATATTTTATTGATTAATTCCATTTGTTAGCCACGTGCGGGGTCACGATTAATGTAGGGAGATTGGTATTGACATTGATGTGCAAAGTAATTGCCCTCGCTCGCGTTTTACTTAGCGCGTAGCTAAATGACGTTTTAACCACTTTCGATATATATATATATAAAATAAAGAATGTACAATTCTCGCGATAATTAAGCTACATTTTGAGATAAGTTTTACTTCTCGATATATACTTTTGTACTGTCGCATTATGAAATGTTTCTAGTATATATATATATATATTCGAACCGCTGATTTATAATTTATTCATATATACGGACTTATTATTCCATAAAACAACGAAATCTTTGCATATCACCGCGTAAAAATCCATTATCTGCACTATTAAACTTTCCAAATAAAAGGACGAGTTTTTCTTTAGTCTCTCGCGAACACTATTGTGGCGATTATTACGTAAACACACACACACACACACATATACATATACACGCCGCGCGACAATATAAGTGCTTCTCGTCGTCACAAATCCTCACGCGTTCAAAATTATCGCTCGCACATAAGCTCGTTGGACAATTAACGAATCGCCTTTGACCGTCACACGTCCCCTGTGATCAATCAACGACGCGCGTTTCTTTCAAGCGTATATGTATTTAATACACACCACGTGTGCTACCACTCCACTTTGCGCGCTTATATTAATATAGTGATAACGTGAAATTCCCGAGCGCACGAGTCACCTTTCTCCATGTGCCGTTTTTATTATGCTTCCGGAAGGTCAAAGCGGAAAGAATGAAAAAAAAAAAAATTATTGTGGAGATTAGCGAGGTTTGTTTTAGGAGAAGGTATTATATAGCTGTAGGGTTATATTATGGGATAGGTGGATGCTCGTTAGGGAATGTTTTTGACATTATATTTTTTTTTTGTATTACAAAATGCTTGTAGATAAAAATAAAATTTTCAAGTACGTAAAATTGTAGTATTTGAATATACATAAAGCTAATATAACACTTTTGTATTTGATTTTAGAACTATTGACTAGCTTTTTTGAAAGTTTTTCCGAGCAAAAGCTCATGAAAGGTCTGATCTTTGGTGCATGAACTTCGTAAGCTTATAAATGTTTTTAGAGCTTTCGAACTTTTTCAGTTTACTAAATTGATATATTGCATAAAAAATATGGGTGATATTATACGCTATATTTTATCATTAATTTACACTATTACATTTTTAAGTTTATTAAAAAAAATTACTAAAAAAACTAAATTTGAGCTACTCGAACCATCTCTAATATTTGAGCTATGATGTAAAACACAGTTTAAATAAAAAAAATTTGTATATTTTATTTGAAGTATAAACAGATCATATGCAATTTAAATACCCTTCAATATTGGATACGCTGTACTGTCTCACATTAGCATATACTATACTCTCTAAAGTTGAATTAGTAAAAATTGCTCCACTAATTGCAATGGTGGAGCAATTTTCAGTAATTCAACTTTAGAGAATATATATACAATGTAAGCTTTTATCGGATGGAGCGGCCGATAAACAATTCGACCGTTTTCTTATTGATCACCTTGCTAGCAATCGTCAAGCGTCGCAAGGAACTTGCAAGTTTTTTACTACCCAACACAATATTCTACATTTATTATATACGTTTAAACGACCAACACACGTCAAATAATTGCACGGATAATTCAAGAAATTCGTCCCTCTTCTTTCTTTCTCGATCGGAGAACTATACTTATATATCCGTGAAATATTGCATCCGCTTGCGCGAATTGTATGCGTATGTGTATGATGCATCCTTGAACTTGCGTCGCTTATTCAAGCAACTTTATTGCGGCTATGCGGCGTTGCGAGATATTTGGCTCATAATTTTACGAGTCTTCTGCGTGTGTATGTCGCTGTATATATGTACTCTGATGCGCGAAGGCGAAGGAGCAATAAACATTTCGGCGAAAGTATTGTTTGACGATTGATTGTTTCAATTATTTTTTTTTTTTTTTTGAGTCATGCAAAGCCACGCGTTTCGTCAAATTCAAAGGTCGCTGGATTTCGATAATAAATAATAATTTTTCCGTATTTGTAACTCGCGGTTACTTATATAACAATATTATGGCAACTCGATGGAGAAATTTCATATTTTGATAATATTGTTTGTTGGAAAGCGAACGAGAAACGAGTGCACGAGTACTTAGTGTAGCAAATAAAGCACTTTTGAAGTTTTCCCCATTGTGAGATTTATGCTAAATAAAATTTTTCATTAATTCGATTTCATAGTAAGCGAAAATAAAGTTAATTTACGTTAAATTCAAATACTGAGTTTTCTCGTAAATGTGTGTTTTAATCGCATTACAACGTTTTCTGTTAAAAAAAAGCAAGTGTTATTTTGTGCATGCAAAATATTTTATACAGTAAGACAGAGTGTCCACGTGAAAAGTGTATAGTACATTGTTTACTTTATTACTCTGTTCCGACTACATTGGTTCATATCGAAAAATACACGACTCACTTTCATTGTCATTATTAACGAAGACATTTCATCAACGTTTCATACAAATAATATAACTTTCCTCAAAAATGAAATGAGAAAAAAATCTACTTAGTATAAAACAAATTCGAAATCTACACATTTCCACGAACTTGTACTTCTCACTCCATATCCCCTTTACACATAACCACATCGAACTGCCCCCATCCGGGAATAAATAAAAAAATCATCCCATTACGCACGCGCTCTATATATATATATATATATATACCCCACTATAGACCCATCCCATCCTCACGAGAGTCATTGTCCTCGCGCCTTATCGAAAAAACTAACCATCATCGCTTTCTTCGTTGCGCACATATACATACACATATAAACATATACTCATCCACTCACCCACGCGCACGTATTCATGCGTATTATACTATACACATGTGCTCTCTCTCTCTCTCGCCGGCGACCTTGACTCGCGCGCTCGCTTTTTTACACGCGCGCGGGCGGGAGGGAGGGAACAAGAGAGAAACACTTAGTGGCGGCACGTGCGCGTACGAGCGTAAGTGTATTGAGTAAACGACCGCTCGCGTATTTATTATTAGCGTTCGCCAGAATCGAGCAAGGTCGCGCGCGTGAAGCGTCAACGTCGCGCGATTCCGGATGAGGGAAAGAGAGAGAGAGAGAGAGAAAGAGAGAGAAAGAGGAAAGAAGAGAGAGGAGAGAACGATGAAGAGGAGGAGGAGGATCAATGGAAATTTTGGACGTGAAGATGGATGGAAGAGGACGTGTTTGACCAGAGGATTATATGCACATGTATATATACATATATATAAATAGAAGAAGTGTGTGGGTGATGATAGAGGTATTGAGGAAGTGCGGATGATGTAATGTATCGCTGGAGATTTAGTCATCGTTACTTATATTGAAAATTGTCAGCCTGTTTAGAGAGAGAGAGAGAGCAGGGAAATGAGCGGAGCACGATGATGGGAATCATGCGAGGATGAGTATGCGAATTGGAGAATATAGTCAAGCTTTATATATGTGTTGCTGGTTCTTATTTTTTACTAAGAGAAAGAATCTATGCCCGAAGAATAAAAGAAACACGTGGATTACGTGGAATGAAGATGCCTTGCGACTGTATATGCTCATTAAATATTACAATAAACCAATACACGTTAAAAATTCAATGATTTTCTAACTTTTTCAAAAATAACAAAACTGTTGCTTATAAATTATTTTTCGTTTTCAGATTCATTCTGTGACCTACAACAATGGCATTAAACAAACTAACGCGCGTATTTCAGGACACATATGAGTAATATACACGATATAACACACATATACGCGCGACTATGAAATGACGAAAGCTTATGCAACAAACACGAGCCGTTCAATAGAACATACATTAATAATAATAATACAACACTTTCTTTCTGCTTGCACTGCAAAAAAAAATACATATGTTTTATTAAATCAGAAAAAGAAAAAGGTATTATATGTAAAGCTTAAAAACTAAAGACAGAAAGGACTAGAGTAGTCAATCATTAGAGTAAAATATAAGTGACTAATATAGTTAGTCAATCGTATATAGTTATATACAAGAGATAGGAGTAAACGCCAATACAGATATTAAAATCTCATATAGTCAATTTAACTGTTAGCACGCTTTAGGATACCTATTTTCTACAAACTACTTAATCTATATCAAGTAAATATTCGTAGGCTCAAGCTTGGTATATATGTTTTTATGCACCGTGTAGGAAGGGAATTTTCGATATGAAGCTTCGGAATTTTAAGATCCCTCGTGGCTCCCCTAACGGATCGAATTGACTGTCGCTTATAGTAACGCATCTCGAACATGTATATGATGGCTTGAAACAATTAAGTATTTTATATAAAAGTATATACATGTGAAATATTACCGTCTCGTGTCAGTATACAAACAAGCAGACGAGCCTATGCCAAAGAGGAGTTTCACGCGATTATATACGGTTTAGGTAAAACGTATATATACGAAAACATGTACGTGAAACATAAATTTTGAAATCTTTGCATTTGGCTTTTCTGCTCAATAGTGTAGCATCGGCAGTCACAACGGAACACTAAACGAGAGGAAGTAAAAAAATCAGTGCCTGCACCCCGTATACGCTAACGAAATAGTTCAGTCATGGTACAGGATCGGAAAAAACGCAGAAAATATAGAACTCGATTTACTTTTTGCTTACGTTTTGGGTATACATCGCAGCGTTATATAATTTGAAAATACAATATATCTGATAGATTTCGCCGATTTTCGAAAAAACTTGACTTAAGCGGTTATCCCACAAGTCACAGATATATATATACATATATAATGCATTATCGTCACTATACTTAACTTAATCAGAGTAATCTTTTTATTACAACGTTGTACCGACACGTAGCACGAGATATAAACGTCAATTTTCTCGGAATATCACGCGCGCCCGTGCGCGCACTTATCATAATTCTTGTGTCGTGATTACTTAATCAAACTATATTCTAAATTTGATAACTGCTATTGCAATTTATTTTTTGCCACCATCATGCAATATATATATATATACTTCTTCCTTAAGAAAATATTGACTCTCTCTTTCTTTCGCGTTGCCATTTTGCACAAAAACAATAATGAACCTTGCGCGCTCGCTCGCTCGCTCATGTTATCAAAGCAATAAAACGCGAGTGAGCGAGCGAACGACTGAATCACCGGATGTTTAATCGCGCGACAATGGCGTATTTTGAAAACGCTCATATGCGCGTGTATGTATGTATGTGTATATGTGAATATATATTATATATATATATATATACACACACATGTAAGCATCGGAATGAAATCGAATACGAGGTTTCAACCATAGCCAATGTTCTGAAGGTCGTGGGTAATCCACCCGCGCGCTTGCGCGCGTGAGCGACTAGTGCTCGGCAATTTCCAGAATTAAGCTTCACGGCCGAAGCGCGCGCGCGCGCGCCGTCGGTTTAGCGCGCCTTAGCGAACTTATTGGCAAACCCAGGAAGTGATCGCGAGGGTCTGTGTGTGTGTATGCTTGACTATGTGATTGTAGTATATAGGGAAAGAAAAAGATGGGAAGGGAAATATACAAGCAGAAGATTTTTTTTTAATAAGGATTGATCGTATATTAAATAAAATAATTTTGAAAACTACTACGTGGTGATTTTTAAAATCATTTGTTATGTCTTAAATCTTTTTAATATATTATACGTCGATTAGTATATAGGGGAGACTGGGGTAAAACCGGAAATCTCAATTTCTCAGTTACTACTAGCGCCATCTACATAAAACACATAGTATCCCATTAAGAATATTCCTATTACCATTTTTATGTGATTGGAATGTTAAGAATAGCCTCATGATGACTTCAGAAGAGATCAAAGATTTCTTAGCTTTCAAGATTATGTTCCCCGCAACAATCATTCTGCGCATAATCTTTTTGCGAGCAACATATTCTTTTCGCAAATATATAACCTTATTGTTTACATCGTTATCAAGAGAGATATAAATATAAATTTGGTATTCACTTTAACTTGTGGTTGTAAAAAATGAGTAATATTTTTTTTTCAAAATTTGGGGTAGAATCGGATACTGAAGGTTGAACACTAAAATTGAACAACAATATACATCAATGCAATGTTTATGCACCATCCATACAAAATTTATTTATTTTTTGGCATAAAAAGGCATTATATTAAAAAATCTTTTTGCAATGCTGATCAAAAGAAAATTGATTTCTTTCTAAAATCAGATATTTTGGATAAAAAAAGGTGATTTAAAAAAGGCTTGCTACTTCAATACTGACCCGCATATCAATTCTAGTATAATAGATGGAGTAAAAACACAAAAAATAAATTAATTTTCTAAAGAATATTGAGTATCCGGTTTTACCCCGACAATTTTTTCATTGGGGCAAAATCGGATACTCTCGTTTTCTTTCTAATAACATTTTTTACAAATATTCTTTCAACTAACCAAATTGATTTTCAGTTACATAAAAGTAAACTAAACATAATTCTAATATTGAATATTGTTATTATTTTGTTATCTATTTCTTAATAAACAATTTCCAAAAAGTATACGGTTTTACGCCAGTCTCCCCTAATTGCGTATATTGAAAAGTAATGTGATGATTTTTAAATGCTACATACGTTGCGTTAAAAGCATTTTTAATAGATCAACGTTATGTTAAAAGCACTTTTTAATAGATTAACGTTATGTTAAAAGCCTTTTTAATAGAAGAACAATCAAACATTACGAATCCAAATATGCAATTTATCATATTTTTATCGAAAATCAATCCCGCGTCGTTACCCTACAGAATCAACATAGCTTGTAAATGATCGTCATCATCCGAAATCCTATGGACACACGCGCGTCTCACGTTACCTCTTTCTTATAGTCATTCATCTCTTCGCTTCTCTTTTCACATATATCACACCTTATACGTCACGCGTAGCTAAGAGACAACTCGTGGCATGCGCCACAGGACGCGCGCCAATAACACAACTTGTGTGTGTGTGTTTATATATATTGCTTTATATACTTGCATTAACTAATTAGGCGCCTAACTCGCAGAATATTTTCGGGGTCTAGAATGACGCAACAGATATAAACACAAACACACACACACATACTTCCGCCCTTCTCCTTTTCCCTTCTTTTTGACTAGTTGTGTATATATAGAGTATATTGATTTACCACATCGCCGCTCCCCATGAAAATCCACTCTGAAGTGACGGTCACCCTTCTTCCTCCCTAAACTACCTTGGGAATTCGGGCTTTGATGTACGTATTTAGGTCTTCTCGAGTTCTGTTACTACGCGAGGATGGTATATAAGAGTATAAAAGAAAACATTTATGGGTGGGTGAAGGCTGCCATGCATTATATATATATACACACATATGCCTTAAAATTTATTGTGAAGGTTTAGTTTAGTTAGTAAGCGAGTGTATTATTCATAGGGTTTGGAGAGTAATAGATATAAGGTTGGATGGAATGCTGCCATATAAAAGAATTTGAAGAATGTGACGATAAGCTTGGCTTTTAGAAGAATTTTATTTTCATTTTGAATTTTATCAATGGTGCGGCGATAGCAAATTGTCGGCAAGTAAAGTGCTACACGCATACAATAAATTTATCCTAACTCTACGAGCAAAAATTAATTTTATACTCATCTTTTATTAGTTTGGAAGTTATTAGAAAGCTTGTAATAATTAGTTTAATGATAAGGCCTATACCTTTTAATAAACATTTGAACAAAGAATTAAATCAATTATTGGCAAAGAAAAATGGTACGTAAACAGATAAGCTATATATACTAAACATATACGTAAGTATATTTGGTGAATGAAATTATTTATAAATACTCATGACCAGTTATAGTTCGAATATCAATTACAATCTATTAATACAAACACCATTTCCGGTGGTGGTAAAAATGATTATTAATTTCAAATGATTATACCAAAAGTTATCTGCTATATCTTTTATCTTCGTGCATATATACAAGAAGTACACGAGAGGCTTTAAGATATCCAGAAATATCTTCAATACGCGTTCGAGCCTATAAACTTTATCTGCGGCTCCACGTGCGTGCTCACCGTCAAGTTCATCGGTATATCGCAGAGTCAAGTACGTTTCTTCGAGACGTTTCTTCGCAATTGAGGGGTCACGCAAACAAGATGACCTTTAGTTTGCTGCTAAAAGTTGGTACAAACGAAAGGTAAATTATGTGGGATATACTTCGTGAATAACAACTTTACGAAATATATTTCATTATTGAATTGTACGCGATTAAACTTATATATAAAAAGTTGAGTCTAAACGAGCTTAAAGCTTCATATCTATACTTAATAATTAACTCGCCAATTTTAACTTTGAAAATCGTTTCATATTCTAATTTAATTCTTTTCCATTTGTTTTTTGTATCTATAATACACTTAATCAATTACATTTAATCCGTATAATCCAATTGACCATCTTCTCAAAACCACATGCGTAAGCTTATGTCCTCTCCCGACCCCTATAACCATCTATCAAACCTTTAATCCTATATACAACTTCTCTGAAGAATTGGCAAACCCCACGCTGTTCTCACATCCGCCTTCCAACTTATATTACACACCGTGACACGATCGTCGGACAGTCCGCAAAATCTATGTACCCCCCCCCCCCCCGCGTCCTCCTTCTGCTTGGACTAATTAAGCGACTCGTCTTTCCTCTTGGCACGGTTCTACCTCATGCGTTTTGCTCGCTATTTGGATTACAATCAACTGTCACGGGGAAAAATCTGAGTGAAATTTGAGTTTTCCTCATCATACCCAACGGATTTATAAAGCTCGCGCCACCGCACCGCACGTGGAGGTTTCGCGGCCACGTGCGACATTGGGGGTATATACTGGTGTATAACGATCTGCCCGTTGTTTGCCCTTTTATGTGCGTGAATAAGACGTAGAAAGAGAGAGAGAGAGAGAGAGAGAGAGCGAGAGAGAGAGAGAGGGAGGAATGCAGAGAGAAGGGGACGAGACGGACACGTGCGAATTTTCGCTAGAGTGTTCGCTGATGATCATTGTAGGTCATATTTATTTTCGTTATGAAAACAATCTTATTTTATTTGATGAAATCTACTAGTATCTAATATTTATCTTACGCAGTGAAATAATAATTTTAAATAATTTTCAGATCAATTTTTAAACAGTGATAAATGTTAAACAGTTGTTATACAACCTCTACTTCATTTAGTCTATACTTTACTATACATTCAATTAACTACCAAAAGCTCTCTAAAAATACCATAATAATAACGATTATACTTTACTGACTAATCCTTATACCACACCACGACCTGTCAAACGAAATGTATGATTGATCAAACTCGTAATCGCGATGCAAAAGCACGGTAAGACGCGGTTATCGCCGCTACCGAATGAATCGACGTGGACTCTCGATAGTTAGCGTGAGTTGTTTTCAACGCAATGTATACACTAAATAATCCTTAAATAGAAGTCGAGTAAACGTAGCTTTTATGCAGTTCATGAGCAGAAGAAAAACTTGGAAATTATTGAACGATGTGTAGTATACGAGTAATGTGGAGATTAGTTTGTTTTTTTTCTACTGTACAAGTAATCGACTCCCGTTAAGAAGATATAATTAACGCTGTTTTAATAATTAATTTTATTGACTGCAATATGTGCATGACTTTGTTTTTATCTATTTACAAACAAACAGGTTCTGAAAAAAACGAAATTTTTAAAACTCACAAGTATAATTCAATTAACGCTTGAAGCTGAAACCTCAGCGCGCAATTATAAAGTGTTTAATATCCTTCTAAAGATCCTCTTTAGCGTGTAATTTATGTCCATGCATCTCCGACGTTAAGAAGTTTGAAACATAGCACCGCGCAATTATTTCATTAAAGAACTGGTTTCTACCGAGCGTTCGCATATATATTATATACGTATATATGCAGACGGACAGGCAAGTAGAAGAGAGAATTTTCCGGATATATAATTGAAGTGACAACTTAACGTATTATATTATTATTGGTTTTATTGCGAATACAATGTATGAAGCGTTACTAAACACGAAATTATATAGACTCGTTTTCACTTTCACACGCCGGAATATATATCCACGGAGTGATTTTTAAATGTATGACGTCAGTACGTAGATGTAAATTTCAACAAAAATGTGGAATTTTTGTTATGTAAATTGTGAGATATACTGATGTGTGTATATATATATATATGTTCTTTATAATATAAGGTGTACATATATCGTGCGAATTCACGGTCGTCTGTTAATCAGATTTATTCACATAATGTTAAATAATGATTGATTTAGCGTTACTGCTCGCGCCGAGAGAAAAAAATTATTGTGAGGTTAAATATATGACTCACTTTTTGAATCATAAATTCCCAATCCCGCGTAGAAATCAATCGCGTTCGGTAATATATTGAAAAGTATTGTTACCAACATATTGGCAATATAGAGCTAATTACAACGGCAATAGATTTAAAGCATTATTACGAAAGATAATTAAGATTTTCTGCAAATAAAAACCGCGCCACTTCATTTTTTTTCATTTTTCAATTTTTCAATTTTTGTTAATAATAAAAGAACCGTAGGTTTCTTATTATTAACAAAAATAGGTAGAAAATTAATTTTGCATAAAGTTTGAACGAATTTTTATGCCATCGAGCTAACTGAGCAACACGATGGTAACAAGTATACTTGTGCTTATAATCATTTAAAATAGAATCGGCTTTATTCTTACTAATAAACGCAGCAATCGATTCGGGGGAAACAATTTTCTTTGTTAATTAATAATATTTTCAACGCGTGTTTAAATTCAATCGCAACTTAGTTTATAGACTTCATATGAATTCTATAAACCATTAAGTTAAAATTCACACAGATAACATAATACAAAAGTGCTTTTATTTGATTTGCGTCGAAATAGATATTCAATTTTATCAGAGAGTAAAGTAATAAAGCAAATTTCCATACGTTTTTCTTGAAATCAACAATGTAATATGAAATGCAAAAAACGAAATATTTTATTGAATATTCTGGAGAATAATAATATCAGTTTCCATAATGGTATAAATTTTTAGAATTTATCAGTACATTTATATTACTTTTTTAACGTAAGTATTACGAAATCCCGACGAGTAACGGAAGTATTACGAAATTTAACGTCATTTGTAAGTATTACAAATGACGTTAAACAAGTTGAGCGCAGTATTTCAGATTTGAATATATCATCAAGTCCGAAATTCCGACGAGTTTTCGGATTTTACTGCCATCAAGCTGAAAACACTTTGCACTTCTAGACATATAGGAAGGCAACAAGTGCAAAATCTGCAACCTTGGATGTCAATATGTTGATAACTAATGTTTTCCCATATATTATTCAATATGTATACTACCATTTTTGTTGTGAGAGTTGTTAATTTTAAACTCAATTGATAATCATTCTATAACATCTAATTAGTATTTTTCACTAAATTTAACCTACGAATTCAGTGTAATGAAAAATTATCACATGAAAATACTCCCCATACAAAGAACCCACGCTTGTACCATCCAAACTTCCATACGTGTCGAGAGCGACCATTTAACCTCTCCACTCCCCCTGTTCACATCAAAGTCAAGGCGATAAAAACGCAGAGAGCCTCGACTTTTGCGCAAGATAATGATACTCTTTCTCTCTCTCTCTCTCCCCTCTTTCTTAAAGACCAGGCGTATAGTATACAACCAAACTGCGAAAGAAAGCATTGCTCGACGCAGCAGTCGCACGCACGGTCACTCAGCCGACGAAGAGTATATTATAGAAGGAGAGAAAAAAATGAAGCAGCGCAGTAGCCACAGTAGCAGCAGCAGCGGCAACGTTGACCTTGTCCTTGAGAATAATCTTTCTTCGTTATCGGACGTCGCGCACGAGGCTGCTGGATATACGAGAGGCTTTGGCGACGTATATACGCGCGCGCGAGACTTCCGTTTTTTTTTCTTTCGTACATTCTCTCGATACGTATTTCGCAAAGTAGCAGAGTATAATATGGTATATATATATAGCGGTGTTTCGGAAAGTGCTTGTGTGGAGAATTTATTGGTTTAAGAGTTCTTTGAATTTGATTGTTTGGCCTGCTATCTGTATGCGTTGGAGGTCGTGGGTTTACGGTATTGATACGATTTCGACACCAGCCGCGATGTGATATTTCTGGTTGAAGAGATTCAGAAATGTGATGTAGAGAGTTTCATTTTTCTTTTTCGTTCAGGCGTATAAAGAGAGAGAGAGAGAGAGAGAAAGGCAGATTCTGTTATCGGTAGGAATTAGTTTTTGATTTATAATGTATGTAGATTAGTCTGTCATCGGTGCGGGTATTGTTAATAAAACGATATATATATAATTTAATAATCTATTAAAATTATGTTTACACTTGTCTGTTCGTGTATTTTATATGCACTTCATAATAACTTTTACGATTCAATTTATAATTTAACGTTACTGGTGTACGGAATAATAAATTGTTATCAAGTAATTTAAATAACACTTTTCCTATTACGTACACACGTTTTATTATTGTTTTATATGTATATTACAAAAACATTAAACAAAAAAATCTCCGAATTCCCATATACTATCGCTACAAAAAATCCACATTATACAAATAAACTGCGCACCGGTTGCGCGATCTCGCGCAAGATCGTCACTGCGCGCGTTATCGCCTACATTATTTCCCCACACACTCTGCAGGGAGTATATATCGACGCTCCCAACGAAAACTAGCACATTTCAAACGCTTGCAATGAAAACTAGCACATTTCCATATCGCGACGAAAACTAACACACGTTTCATTTTTTGCGCGGAAGACTAGTATACATCTCGTGATTATGCGTCGAAAACTAACACATTTCAAAATCTCCGCGTGAAAAAAAATTATTTTAAGGTGATTCTGGCGAATTAGCGAAGTCAATAACCAAGAGAAAAAAAATACCTACTGAAAGTGAGAATTTTTACTTTTTTGTTTTTCTTTCTCATGTAAGGTCACTACAGATGAACTGCCGAGAAAAAATTGGTGAAAATTCAATTTTCAACATAGACTCTTATGGAGAGAAAAGCATTTTTTCTTGTCATTTCATAAAAATTGATAATTTTTTCATAAAGCCACCTAGAGAGTATAGGATTTGTGACTGTGATTCAAAGTTCTGAGATTATTTAGTTTAGTTATCAAGACATTATTATAAGTACCTTAATTATTTTTCAAATATGTAATTCGTTGACTTGATTCCGGTAACGAAATAATATATTTATAATCTGTAAAAAAAATCTGAATATATGTTAATTCTAGAAAGCTATTTAATTTTCTTTTTCGCATACTCACTACTATTCATATTTACTAAAATCGGCAACTATTTCATTAAATTTTATCTGTCACTCTGTTTATTTTATGGAATATACAAAGATATTGGTCGCGGACTTCTAAATGCTTCGTAATACATTATTCAAGGTAAAGTTAATTTATAAATGCTTTTTGTAATGGAACTGATCGAATCGTGTTTAGTTTTCCACGTGAGATCGCGAAATATGCTAGTTTTCGACATGGGATCCGCGAAATGTGCTAGTTTTCGTCTCGGGCTTTGAAACGTGCTAATTTTCGACGCGAGGTTCCAGTTGTGCTACAATTACATTTGTTGTCGTAGCAAAATGAAATGTGCTAGTTTTCGTTGGATGCGTCGATATATATACACACCGCACCGATAACTTACATCCGTATTAAAAAAAAAATAAATAAAATAAAAAAAAATGATAATACAGTGGCAGCACTAGGTACACGCAGACAGATGCATGCGCGCACTCGGCCTTTTGACGTCACACACATGCCGGGAGAATTCAAACGGTATATGTATACTGGTACGCGTGACGTAAGACGCAAGAAGAATAAATGCGTGCATCTATGTGAGTATAAGTGCAAACGAGTGTGAGCAAGAGGGAGAGAGAGGGAGAGAGAGAGGAGGCTGGAAAAACATCGCCACGTTCACCTTCGCGTGCACAACGCGCGCATGTTTCTCCTTCCTGAAGTGTATATACGTACACGTGTGCTTGTTGGTACGGAGATGAACTTGGGCATCTTTTGCCTGATTAGTTCCGCACTTGAGTGTACGTATGTATATATGTATGTGTACATGCGTGCGTGATGTGTATGGCTTTGATTTTGGTATAATAAAATGATCGTTAGGCGATTATTTATCTCTTTTCGCGGATTGTGATTCTCTTTTTGCGGTGAGTGTGTGTGTGTGTGTGACTGAACATTTTTGAATGAATGTGGCTATGACTGATACATGAAGGTTAAAAATTATTTTATTTTCTGTATTTATAGCTGTAATAAAAATGTTTATCTTTTGATAAGAGAAACATTAATTACAATTTATTTTATTTTTTCCTTACTATCGAGCGCGCGTGGTAATCATCTAGTAGTAATTAAAGACGACATTTTCTATGATTATATATCACCTACTATACATATAATACGTTTAAATGTATGAAATATTTTTTTACGTCAAACAGGTTCTATATTTTATTTAAATACATATAGTTTATATTAATCTTTGTATTCAATTAACTGTATATATACGTAATATTAAAAATTTACTTTTACAATCTAACTATATGTTTTCTTTTCTCAACGCTATATATCCAACCATATCGTTTTGACACTTTTCAAAATTACGCATATTCCGCTTGAAACAACAAAATTCTCGAAGATTCGCAAATATACTATATACCGTACGCGAGTCGTGCGCGGCCTCATGCAACATACATGAAATATTTGAAATCGCGCGCGCTTCTTACGTCTTTTATGTATACACATATGCTTGTACAGTCTTCCTAACAATCGCGCAAGAATGTTTTGTCGAGTCGTCGTCGCGAACCTTGAGCTCAGCGACGTATATAAGTGGCGTGCGAGCTCGCAGCCGGTCGAACGAGGAAGCGCTTGTGTAAATGTGCAACAAAAAAAACCGAAGAGTGAGAGAGAATCAGTATATGGATAAGTTACTCAATTTCCTTGAATGATATATAGAGAATAATTTGTACGATGCCGCGATGAAGGCGGTTCAATGTCATTCTTGTAATATGATTTTTAATATCCGATACTGATGCATATATATACAACATTGCACGCGGAACTGCATTAAAAATGCAAATGATAAACATTTCGACTGTTATATAGAGTGCAAAAACATACGGTTTACGAGCGCTTCAGCGAGTCCTTCGATTTGTTGTTTGAAGCGTATTATGTGTATACACACACACACACCATCAATCACATGCACGTATAGAGTATTGATGATAAGCCGGTGGCAGCGGCACTTTTCGTCGTGAGCACCGACGAAAAATTTGTTTTGTAGGCGATTTTGTCGATGAGAATGACGAATTCATACATATAAATATGTAGTGGCATAGTACTCGAGCTTTATTTGTACGTGTCTGACAAATGCATTTAAAATAAAAAAAATTTTTTCTAAATAGAATAATTTTGACTAGCCAAAATTGAATGAGTGTTTTCTATTAAACGTGAATACTTTCTATTATTATAATACACTTGTTTTGAATACAATTTTTGTTTGTTTAGTTGTGATAAAACGCTTTTAATATAGGCTATCGCTATATAGAACCCCTAGTATGAACAGTATAGAAGAGAATTCAAATATTTGTCCTGTTTTTCAAAGTGATTCATTAATTCTAATTGATCATATTTGTCCATTTTAGGTAATCTCCCTTTTTTATACCTTTAGGTAATATATTTTTTATTATTTATGTAATAACTTAAAAACTTTAAAATATTATTTGTAACACCTACCTATACATATGATATCTCTAAAATCTGAAAACTATATATTGATGAATTTTTATCTTCATTTAAATTTCTGTGTTCATCTATTAGGATCCTTCACCCTATTGTTTGTTTCTTTGTTTGTAGTATCATTTATTAACGCTCTATGAGAATATCCTCTTAAGCACGGATTTATACCGATGCATCATCTTTATGATTTTACATATATTCTTTATGTATTGATCAATTGATAAAATCTCCTCATTTTAACAATAATTGAAGATTATTCACGTAATCGATTCGATAGACTTGCCCATCTTTAATATACTAACGAGAATTCTTTATAAAACACGACTAGTTTTTTTTTTTAAACGCGAAAAAATTCAATCGCCTCGTGTGTGCGCGTAACAAAAGAAAAAAAAGATCGAAACATGACATCATTAGACCTCTCAACGTCCGATAATCGCGGTTACGTGACACGGTACGGCAAGAGTCGTTTGAAATCGCTCTCCTCCCGCGCGATAAGCCACGACGCGTATACATTATGTGACTCCTGCGCGCGACGTCCTCGCGAATGTTATAGCGCATATATATGTACATGTACTATATATATGGAGCTTGAAAAACGTGAGCGCGACACACGAGGTGCGCGGCTATTACATCGCAACTACACTGATAAATACATCATGCGCAAGTAGGGTACAATAGTCGTATGTGTGTATATATATAATACACCCGGAACGGAGAATTTAAAAGAATGCAAGTTAGTTGAATGGTTATAATTATAATATATATACACAATTAAATGGGGTAGGAAAGCGTGTAACAACGATTAGCTGACTAGAAGCGTTCAAAGGTTGAGGAGGAATGTCGTTGTGTTAGGGGAGTCTAATTTAGTATGCTTGTATAGATGACCTTGCAATCTACGTGGCTGGTTATATTAAGATACAAGCTGATAAGGCGGTTTTAATAGGGACTAAGCGCGTGATGTACCGACAAAAAAAATAATGTATCAAAATTAGAAGATGTTTGATCTCTTTTTTTTACTATAGGGTCCAGACGGTATTGGAATCTTAGCTTTGACCGATTTTTTTTTTCAGAAACAGTATATGATTTACGAATGTCTAAGTTGTAGTGCGCAATACGACACTCGGAATTTATTAAATCTTGTTATATCTACGATACAAGGAAAAAATGTTTATACATTCCTACGCAAATATTATGATTTCAACTAATGAAATCGTTCGCCTTCTATGTTATTTGTTAAAAACAGAGCAAACTGCGTGTGGAATGGTTGCTGGTTGATCGACCGGTTATTTATTTAGATTACCGCAAGCTTGAAACCAAGCTGCGCAATTCAAACATCGCGACGCAAAAGAAAGTACCTATACAATTGGCTGATGAAAGTGTGTGTGTATATATATACACATATGGGTACGTGGATTTCAATATATTTCGTCCCTCGCACGTTTTATCATAACTTTCCGCGCATATCATATATATACACACACTTATATATAATTCTAATCCTGACAAATGTGTCATGACGCTCGTGGTGTTAATTGTTTCTTATTGTTATCCATTAATAAATTCTTTATTAATTCTCCGAGAATTCAATCTATTTCGGTTTAGCGCTTAACCTTGGACAAGGTTGTCGCTACCGCACGTGTGTATTACGCCATATTTGTTCGGGAAAATTAATTTAATTCCATAATCGACCTGACTAAATATGTATTTAATTTTATGGAAATTAGTATGTCAATGGCTAAATAGGTTTGTGAGGCCCTTTCCGCTGTATCAATCAATGAGATTATTTCTTTAGTATTATGGAACCCGGGCTCCATAAAATGTGTGTGTAAGACAGAGATAGCGCTATAGGAAAAATACACGGCGGGCAATATATATATTGTCCACATACATATACGCCAGTCTAGATTAATTGACGGAATCTACGTATATGAGCTATTCCACTATTTATTTCCCTTTTACGTTGACGAAAATATAAATAAATTTTTTTTGAGGGCACACTTATCAGACAAACTTTTTCTTGTTCTTTGAACTATTCCGAATATGAAAAATGATAAGAACAAGCTGTGCTTAAATTTTAGCTTTTACTGTCTACTTTTATAAACTACTTTGGTCGTTTTCGTATCATAAATATTTGCAATGTGACACTCAATAAAAGAGACATCATTTTTTAATGGAATAGAGCATATTTGAGATTTAAAAGTAGCACCAAAAATATATACCATCGAATCGGTATCGGAAATATTTTTTTTTTACATTCGCAAAGGCTTGAAGAAGAAGAAAAACTTTGTTTTGTAGATGTGCCTTGAAAATTAAATTTCTTTTTCATGCTTCGTTATTCAGAAAAGAACGTGAAATTACCATCAATTCTAAGTTGACTGAAAACTGTCACCAAAAAAATAATCCCTTGAATCGAGTTTGTTCTTATCATTTTTTACATTCAGAATAGTTCGAAGGATAAGAAAAAGTCTAATAAGTATGCCCTCAAAAAAGAATTTTAATTTTTTCGTCAACGTAAATGGGAAATAAATAGTGGAATAGCTCATATATATACATTTATGTAAGAGTATAATTATATCTGTCGGAATCCATTGATCATTTAATTTGAATCTGAGATTAGGTAATGATTATTGTATTAAAAATAATACAATATCTATCGTATTCCACCTAATATACACCAATTAACCAAACCGTGCGTAAAAAGAAAACAAGAAAACCCGATCCCACGGTAACAACCACCTAATACCTTTTCAGATCTCAATATTAATCTCCGCATCAGTTATTGCATTATCAGATGCAAGATCGAGTAAAAGATATATATATATATATAAATTCTACATACATACATATATGTATATGATTTCCAAAACCGAACGGTTCCAATATCGCCAAACCAAACAAACCAATCTATATAAACTGTAAATATATATATATA
>JAWWEQ010035659.1:0-20374 GCA_035583055.1 Torymus tubicola
AAGCGATTTAGGTGATTTTAAAAGAAAAAAAAATTTTGACCTCTCGATTCACCTGAGAACTGCCCATATATATATGGCCAAATCTCTGTCAAATCGAGAGGTGAAAAAATAAATTTTCTTAAAACTCTTAGAAAATTTTCTGCTACTCATTCTGTATATCCCTGAATTTTATTAGATTTTTCTGACGCATAGTTTTGGAGATATAAGAGGTGAAGAAATGAATTTTGATGATTTTTTGCATTTTTGACCGATTTTCTTTAAAAAAATTCAATCTTATCATAATTATTTTTAAAAAGTCGTACACAGGTCTGAAAAAAATATAGTTAAATTCTACAAAAAAATACAAGAAAAAAAGTCGATGTAAGAAATTTTGCTTCGTTTTGGAGCAAAAAATTAATCATAATTCTGAATTTAATAATGAAATTTTATCAATATTAGAGGATTTTTTTGCTCAAAAACGAAGCAAAATTTCGAAATATCTTACATAGACTTTTTTTCTTGTAATTTTCCGGAGAATTTGAGTATATTTTTTTCAGACCTGTATAAAACATTGTTTTAGGTTATAAAACGATCGCAAACCATTCCAGGATTGATACTATCAGTTTTGGATAATAAAAAGAACCGGCCATATATATACTGATAGACTTATTTAATAGTTCTGTTCTCGTTTATTTTTCGATTATTTTCGTTAATTTAATTATGAATTCCGATCAAAATTAACAATTAATCAACGAATAATTATTTTAGAAATAATACACCTTGAATACAAATTGAATGCAACTTGAATTTGTGATAAATTAAAAAGCATTTTTTTATTTCGTAAAAGAACAGGTATTGTAGACTATAACTTTTAAAATTCTCACGTTTATGCACTTAACGTTTGTAATATTATAAATTTTATCTAGTTACTGTATATATATATTTTATATGAAATAATTTTTATGTTCAATTACGATGGATAAAATAAATCACTGCTACGATAAACCATGAACTTATGTTATTATGCCGCGCACTAAATTTGAAAAATGGACTTATGTCGTTACGATTTCCGTATTTCGTAGCTTTAGGGGAATATTTTAGGTACTACTGACTATTTTAAATGAAAAACACTCATTTAAAGATACAAAATCCGAGATACCTCGGAGCCACAGATATAATAAGAAAATGCTTACAACTCAGCCCCCCTCAAAATAACATAAAAATATGATTATTTATACGTTAATTTTGAAAAAACTTTATCCACCTCTGGATCCCTCTCGCTCCCCTTCCCCGTTGACCCCATAACTATTAGCAGATTCATAATCAGCAATCTAAGAAACCCTTGTATTCTAATTTTCATGAAATTTGAATAATTTTAAAAATTTTCGACCGCCATATATTGGATCCCTTACCTTGAATTTAAAAAAACTAACAGATCCGTAATGAGCAACCTGAAAAACTCCTGTATCCCAGTTTTCATGGAAGTTTTTATTTAAAAATACTAGAATAATCCGGATGGAAGTGATAAATGTACGAATCTGCAGGAAAACGTATAGAACCGTATGTAAAAGTGTAAAAATGGATCTTTTCATTGGTTTTTGGACAATTTTATACGATTTTATACGTTTTTATACAGTTATATATGTTTATATATACGTTTTCTTACAATTCATAAAAGCCTTCATGTCTATTTTGTGAGAGAGTTAATGTAATAAGACGGAGGAAACTGTATAAAAATAAATTTTTAATATTTGTACTATTATAGTTACATTTTTATACGTTTTTATATAACATAATACTTTTTTACACGTTTTTATACATTTCAGAATTTCTTGCACGAAATGTAGAAAACGGTATTTAAATGTATATTTCTGTATATTTTTTTTAATTCAAACATTTTTTTTTAATTTTTTACGCTTCTACACAGGTTAATACGATTAGATACATTTTTATAAATTTCTTTTAAAATTAGAAATCGTTTAGTATGATATTTATTGAAAAGAAATTGTATATATTTTCATATTATTGAATAGATTTATATTTTAAAATTTTTTCAATGAATAAAAAATTTTCTTATATTTAATTTCATATTTACCTTATTATTGAAATAAGTATTTGTTATAATTTTTTATTTGTATTTTTTATTTTCAGTTTAATAAAATGCATTGAATTATAAATAAATATATTTTTGATATTTTAGTTTAATTTTAAATACCATTGCAGTTGAAATTACGTATTTTAAATTTGTAACATTTTTTAACAAGTTTGTTTTTGTTACATCTATTAAATAAACTAATATTATTTACTTTGAGAAATGAAAAACGTAACAAAAAGGTTGCTCAACAATTTGTACAAAGATTACTTATTCACCAACGAGTTCCAGTGATAGAAAATAAATCCTTTATTTTCTACAGTACTCGTTTCGTAGAACATTTTGTAATGACCTAATCAACAATAATCGACTAAAAGTTTCAGTAGAGTGGAAAATTCTGTTTTGTTAGGCTTTGGAAAAGTTCATTTTTTATCTAATAAAGAATTAGAATACGTCAAACATCTTCTAAACATTCCAGAAGTCACGAAACGCACTAAATACTTTTACAGCACCGTGTGGCATAAGCCCGCGCTTAAATCACACCTATACGTGACGGCGGGCTTAGGCAGGCCGTGTTATAAAATTCTATATGATACTCGTGTCTTAAGTAGCCCATTATTGCACGCGGCGTAAGATTAACACCCGGGGGCAGCGAGGTAATGTAAGTCCTATTCTTTGGTACATTGTACAAAGAGAAATGATACTATTTTTGAAGCTAAAGGTAATCAATATGGTTTAATTAAAAAAATTTGTAAGATCGAATACATTTAAGTATTATGTCGTAATTTTTTATTAAACACTTAAAATATTATATGATTGTAAAAAACAATGATCTACACAGTATAAATTATAATTCACTTTTCAAACCTTGTATATTAAAGTCAATAAAAAATAAATTCGTCATTGAAACCTTAGCAAATGGACTATTAAATAAACATGCTAGTTAGGAAACATATAAATACAATTTATTATTTTTGTAAAAGATGCCTTTTCTTGATCGGTTACCTGCATAAATAAAATCCTGAATACTATGTCGTATAGAAAATTGTAATGAATTGAATTGTTTCCGAATTCCATATTGAGTTATTATTTATGGAATAATGTTCTTCTTAGTTAATTATGTATCGATTAATGAAAAAAAAAATCAATAGCACGTACATCATATAGTGTAGCTTGTGTATCAGTTTCGAAATCGCCAACTGTAAGTCTAGTGTAGGTGAGTGGTTAGAGCGTCCGACTGTCGTGCCAAGGGTTCCGTGTTCGATTCCCATCGTCTGCAAAGATTTTTTAATTTCTAAATGTTTAATATTTCTCTGGTATTTATATGTGTGATACTTAAATTATATAAAATGCGTGCACCCATACAATATTTAAAAAAATAATTTAGATGTAATTTTTTAAAGTCATTTTTCCACATCTCACGTGAGTATCGTCGTGAGAAATCACGCGAGTACTCACGTGGGAAAATTGTCGAAAACTTTACGTGAGTACGCACGTGATTTTTTTTAATAGGGATTATTTTGGATCAAACTAGAGCTATTTTTATCATTTTTAAAAAATCTAGTTATTGTCAGAAAAAAATTATACCGTCAAATCAAGCTTGTTCTTATTCTTTTCTACGTTCAGTAAGTTCCAAAGAATAAGAAAAAATTTATCCTCGGAGTGTGCTCTCAAAAAAATTTTTTCGTCAACTTAAAAGGGAAATAAATTGTGGACTAGCTCATATAAAATAATGCTGTTGAAAAAAGTATGAAAAAAGTGTCCCTCTCATCCTTAATGGGTTTAATTAGATGTTAAGACGAACTTATATCTAATGTCCCATGGGGGATAATACCTGAAGAAATGATTTAAAATATTATATATCCTATTCAAAAAAACAATGGATTTGATGGAAATCATTTCATTCATGATTTGGTGGTGGGAGTAATGGGTTGCTAGGTTACAAAAACAAAATTGGCGTGCGAAGCGTGCTTAGACATGACTTGTAGAATAAACATATATAAATACTATAAAATATAATTTATCTTCTACAACATAACCCAAGATACAGACCATTCAACCATTCTATCCAGAAATATGGTCTTTTAAAAAAATATACTTATGCATTGTTTTTTTTTTTGGAGACCGCTTGATTAATTTTCAAGAAATAAAATGCAAGTTACTTGTTATATGCCCCCCTATGGTAGGTTCCTCTGAAATTTCAAAATTTTTTTATCAAGTATTTTGTTAATTACAAAAACCATTGTTTTACGTACTATTTTGAATTTGTATGATTTGAGACATAAAAAAAATACTTAATCAAAAAATTTTTAAATTTCAGAGCAACCTACCATAGAGGGACATCTAAGAAACAACTTACATTTTATTTCATAAAAATTGATCAAGCGGCCTCCAAAAAAAAAACACGCAAAAGTTCAAAATATTAGATTTTCAGAAATGAATTTGAGGAGAAAAATTTCATAAATTTTAACATTCAAGATTAAAATCAGTTGTAAATTAGTTCTTGATGTAGCTTATGTTTGCGTGATAAAACACAAATCAGCCAAAACTGGTGGCACGTTCCTATAGAAGTTTATTCATACTTTTTCTTGTATCTTCGGAAATTTTTCAAATATGTCTCTCAAACTTTTTTACAAGTTGAGAATAATATGTAAAAATCGGAAAGTCAAAGAAAAAAAATTTTGATTTTTTCCAAATTTATAGGTATAAGACAAGACCGCCTTAAGTAATAATTTTACGAAAGTTCGTTAAAATTTAAGAATAATAATTTAGTTTTATGGGTCACGCTAAGTAAAGCGTAGTTTAAAAAAAATAAATTTTCACGGTCTGCCGTGCCGACGTCGGTGATAAAAAATTAATTAAGTGCTTTTTTATCTAAACGCAAGATGGCGCCTCGATGCGAAATTAGAGCTATATCGAGAGCATGCCTACTCTCTAAATCTAAATAAGTGGAAATCCACTTATTCAAAGTGCATATTCACTTATTTAACAAGTCCAGACTCGTCCGCGTAAAATAAGTGACTATTCACATATTCAATAAGTAAAAAATCAATTAACTTATTTCAACTTATTCAATGAGTGAAATTTTCAATCAGAGACTAAGTGAAAAATAATCAACTAATTTATTGAGTGAGATTTTCACTCAGAGACTAAATGATAAATGATAAAACCACTTATTTAATTAAGTAAAACAGAAAAAAGTAAAGTACAAGAAGAATAAAATAAATAGAAAATTACATCAATCAATTTTAAATTAAAAACCGCTGCCAATTCATTGGCACTTAACTTCCTCAAACTAATTTATCGACTCCTTTTATTGAATTGAAATTCAAAAAATAAATTTTTCAATAAAAAAATTGGAAATATTTTATGGAAAATATTAACTTGTAATTGTTTCATGGCTATTTATTGCTGTTCCATTTTTAATTTATTATTTTGTGATTTTAATTCTTATATACTCGGCCGAGAACTATCAATAATCTACCTCGACAATCAATTTTTAAGCGAATAAGACAATTTTACTATTGTCATGGTTGAACATATAAAATTGATTTTTTTCATTTTTTCAATTTTTACGTTATTGTTAATAACAGAAGAATCGTATAATATATATATGGCCAAGTCTCTGTCAAATCGAGAGGTCAAAAAATAGATTTTCTTGAAACTCCCAGAAAATGTTCTGCTTCTCATTCTGGATATCCCTGAATTTTTTTAGATTTTTTTGATCCATGGTTTTGGAGATATAAGAAGTGAAGAAATGAATTTTGATGATTTTTTGCGTTTTTGACCGATTTTCATTAATTTATAACTTGTCACGGCCTGCCGTGCTGTCGTCAACGATAACAGGGCAATTAAGGTTTCGTTATCTAAGATAAGAGATGGCGCCTCGATGCAGAATTAGAGCTGCATCGAAAGCGTGATTAGCAAGCCGAGGCTCGAGGCCGAGTGAACCTAGCAGACTTGTTGTTGTTGACGTTCGGCCGTTGACGGGAAAACGCGGATATACAACAAGGAGTTGTTAGTTGTGTCACTGGTTGAATCTCAGAGAGTACATGCGAAGTGCTCTGAGGCTGAAAGTGTAATTCGCGTAGCGTAACATCGCGTTCTCGTCGTGTGAAGGACGCGATGAATAACAAGAATATAAAGCAGGCTTGTTTCACCTGTCGTATGTTGTATTCATCCTGCCTTTGTAGAGGACAGTTAAGGAAGCGATGTTTGCGAGAAAGCCCAATTTGACCAAAGGTACGCGTACACGCATTTATCGCGCCGCGAGTTAATTTCGCGTAACAGTTGTTCAGGCTCGTTGATACTTGGACAACGGCATCCGTTAGGCGTTACCGCGCGGAGAGATAGAGTGTAAAGAGCGCAGGTTCTGAATATAATTTCATCACGAACTTACGTAGAACTTGAGTTCAACGCGTTATTTGAATTCAGTTTGTTGACGGTTTGTAAACAGCAAGTGCGCGCAGCGAATGCGCAGACGACGAGATATCGCTGAGCCTGTTCTCTCTCTCTCACTCTAGTGTGTGTGTGTGTGTGTCGCGCAACGAGCGCGACTATCTCTCAATACACTTGTCGTACGTGTAGTGCGTGTAGTACGGCAAGTGCGCAATGTAGAATACCATGTACGTGCGGGGGATATTACCTCACGTACATGACGAATAATAGATTAGGCGTGACGTCAGTTGCCGGAACAGCTGTCATTACAGATGATGTATTGGCGCCTCACTAGTAAGGATTAGCGAATATTGTATTTTTATCTTTTTAACTTATTAAACCTAACCTATCTTTATTCACATTTAATTTGTTGAGTTGTCATTTCGCATTTCAATCATTCCCCGTTCCCCGACGCTTCCGCGGTCGTTGCACTAGAGAGAATAGTGCATCGTAGTGAACGGAGCAGTCGGCACACGAAACCAGTGCTAAAGGTAAGTTCGAGTCACTGGCAAGAAATAAAAGCGCGAGATACCTTCTCGCGTGTTGCACGGTAAGAAACCAGATTAAGTCCGCAATTGCACGACGTTGTAGCGTCTGCGACTTAATCTGACCTCTGGGTCAATGAATGATGAACAGAAAGGCCCGGGTTCGAATCACTAAACTGCATAGGTAAAAGCATTTGGTGAATAAAAGCCACCCCGTGACAAACTCCTCAGGGAAGCATTTTTCGCAATACACAAAAAAATAATTTTTTTTATAGAATTTTCTCAGCTTTTCAATAAAAATAGTTTTAACGCCGTATGTTTATGTTTTCCCTTACATATGTGCAAATGAAACCTATAAATTAAAAAAATTAAAAGTCTGATCGGGACTTTCTCTATCAAATAATTCATGGTTATACCTTTTTATTTTCCAAAAGTGATGGTATGAACTCTAAATGGGTTGCGGTCGTTTTTGGATATAAATAAAAATCATTCGTGTCATCATTTTTTTTTAAAGTCGTACATAGGTCTGAAAAAATATAGTTAAATTTTACGGAAAATTAGAAGAAAAAAAGTGTATGACATTTAAAACGCACTATTATCACTGTTTTTACTGCTTTAGTTGCACATAACTTTTTTTAGTGATCTCATTTCATTTTCGGGATGGTGCTATTTGAAAGATGATATTATAGGAAATCTTTTAGCTTTTTTGGGTAAAATCAATCATGTCTTATTCGTCTTTTTTACAGTTTGAATAGTGTGTTTTAAAATATTAATATTAAAAAAAAATTGTGTAAGTAAAACAAAATTTTTTAACAATTCTTCTTGGAATTTGTAAACTTTTTCTCTGCTACGGGGTGGGTTTTCTTTATGCGCCGGCTGCTCAGTTCAGCGCGATGCACTTTCCCCAGTGCGACGACCGCAGAGGCGGCTGGAAACAGCGAATGGTTAGAATGCGAAATGACAACTCAATCGGTTAAAAGCAAATAAAGACAGATTAGATTTAATAATCTTGAAAGGTAAAAGATTTAACATTAGTCGTTCCTAACTAACGATGCGCCAATATGGTGTAGGAAACGTCGGCGAACATGATGGTGTATCTCCGGTGTCAACAACAACATGATTGCCAGGTTCTCTCCCCAGACTCGCTAGTCAAGCTCTCGATATAGTTCTAATTCTGCATCTAGGGGTCATCATATATTTAGATAACAAAGCAATAAATTACTTTGTTATTACCTATGACGACACGGCTGCTGTGGCATCCCGTACAATGTACTATACAAAAAGGTTTCAAGTGTGTATGTGTGTATTTTATTTGGGGTGCTACCATTATACCCGAGCATATCCACGCTTAGTCGCATAAAGTACACCACGCGAGAGTAAGATACTGTTTTTTTTTGTTTTTGTTTGTTTGCTTTCCACTTAACTGTGCTTTTCTACCTGTAAACTTACGCGATGACAGTAAATGACAGCGTAAGGATTTCAACACTGATAAAGACAGACCCAACAGAACTGGTGCTTCGATGATAAAGAGGCACATGCATATATGCAATCGCTAGACCCTAGAACCGAGGAACGGCAGTTTGCGTTTGAGAGCCGCGCTGAGGCAGTTGGCACGAAACGTCTCATATATGATTTAAATGAGTCTGCGGATGGAAAGTCTTCAAGATTCCATTAGACAGCTGACATTATGCGCAGCTCCTTTACCTTGAAACAACCGCTTGCCGAAGGCGGAGGAAGATAGGTTAGTTTTCTACCTTCATAAGCTCCACAACTCTCATACAAGTTAGCTTCAACAGGCCAACCCTCCTACATGTGCTAGCTCCATGGCACCGTACACCAGCTTTCCAGATGCCACACAATGTAAGTCTCGGCAGAGTCTAGACGTTGCGCGACGAATGAGGTCAAACAGGAGCAAACGAACTCAGACACACGATTGGTGTCACCCGACGAAATGTGGGTCAGTTAATGTCGAAGAATGCTTGACTCTGGCCCAACTTTCGAAGAACAGGTTCGCTCTCCGAGTTATTCCAAAACCACAGGAAGCAATAGACCATATAAGCTGGGTTTTGTGACACGGCACAATATTGGCACGTCGTGAATAGCCGCTTCTAGTAGCGACTTGCGCAAGTGGTGGCGGCACACATAGATGGGCCAGTCAATGCGCAATTATATCATGTGCCTAGAGGCACTGATGAAAAATATGGGGCTGCCACAATCCCTACAAACGTATCTAGGCCTACGGTACCAGAATTTGACGCCAAATTTACAACAAACGGTGCGCTGAAGTGATTTAGAAGATATCAAGACATTACTCGAATCCTCTGTTAAAGCGGATCTGTCTTTAGCTGCAGAAAAGCTCGACAAACATCTACTCCCATCAGAGTCATGTGTTATCGCGCAGTAAGGGTAACATCAACAGAATAGGAAAAAGCTGCCAGAAAAGGTAGCTGCTAATGAGATATCTTCTCCGCCGATGGCTGAATCTGTGCATCGAGCGCCAGCGTATGAGACGTTGAAGGACTTCATCAAGATGAGTTTAGGTGAAATGAAGAAGCTACAGATGAGTCATTTTGTAAAACCTTCGCTACCAGTACCTACGCCACGGCGCCTACTCGACAGGTGTTACTTACAGGTCGACTTTGTAAATGTAGAATACTAAATTTTTACATAAATTTATTAAAGCTGTTTAAACATCCAAGTCCACCATAATAAATGACATTAGCTCTACATTGTAATTGATTAAACCGTTTAAATATATTATCCCTACATGTACAGAATCTTATGATTTACCTTCATTACCCAAATTATTTAAGTGAGTATTACCCCGAGTGATAGATGATAGTGATAGTGATAGAAAATGACCATGTTTACACCTTGAACTGCAAACCGTCGGGCCTGCCAAGTATGTATGGGAGTAGGTGGTGAGCTGTTACACCTCTTAGGCGTCACTTTATGCCCGCTGGCTGAAAATTTTAGAAATTATAATGTGGGCGTAAAATGTAATTTTACACGCAAGGTACGAAAAATTGTATTACGTCAGTTAAGTCAATTGATATGGGTACTTGACTACAATAAATGATTTCAGTACTTTCTTGTATTTGACTTATATAGAAGAATGAACACATTTGAATACATTTTGCAGAACAGTCATACAGTTGTTTTGGGGAGTAGTTTGCATTACTTGATGATCGATAATTGATTTCACAACTTTCATTTCTTTGATTTGCACTGATTAATTTGATTGTATGTAATTATAGCTTATATACTTAGATTATACAGAAAAACGTCTATGTTTGCCTTAGTTTATACTTTCGTAAAAAGTTTTATATTAACAATATTATTTTTATTTTTCATTTAAAAAAAATATTATAGTAAATTTTTTATACTTCTGAAAAAATATTTTAAGTGAGATTTCACAGCTTTTTAGTGGTAAAAGTAAATAAAAGCATTTCGAAAGTTTTTAATACAAAACACTATTTTTTATTCATCAGAAACATTATTTCAATTTGTAGAGAGATACTATTAAATAGATGAGGTTATGAAAGGGAAGAGATTTTGTAAAATATTATAATGATTAATTTCGAATACGGTGTATTACATTATTTACATCATGTTAAATAAAAAATTTTATTTTATTTGTAGAATGTGTTTCTTAATGATGAGTTTAAAGATATAAGAAAAAATTTGAACATTTGGGTGTTGTACAATTAAAATTGGAAAATTTGTAAATGGGCCCAAAGTTACTTCTTATATATTTCAATACCTGAGGAAAGGTAAAAGCTGCCGATGAAATCTACTTGGTCCTATCCGCAGGTTTTAGTTTTTAGATTTCCTCCCTCATAGAGTACGTGATCTAAGTGTTCGACGTAGCGGATAACGGAGTCTAGGTGATGCGCTATGTAGTTTTTTCCCTCAAGGTGATGGAATGCTTCCAATGCGTGTTCTAAAAATAAAAACATCGGAACGTACCACCTTGACTTCGTCATCGTCTACCTCGAACACCAAGACCACGTACTAATTGATGTGTTTTAATACCTAGAGATAAAAAACTACGGAGCGCACCACCTAACCTTCATCATCGGCTACCTCGAACACCTAGTCCACGTATTTTATGTGTTTCAACACCTAGAAGCAAAAAAAATTAATATAACTTTACTATTGTTGAGTAAAATAGAGACGTGGATTGGGCTGTTAAATAACTAGTTGTCGATTAAACAATAATAAAAGGGTTATTAACAATATATATAGAGAGCTTACATTTCTTGATGCTTACGGTATGGCTGCTACGACGAGAGTGAGAGTAGAGTTATACAGTCTATTACAGCGAGGTACGCTTAGTCACATGTATACACGTACTGTAGATCAAGGTGCGTATACATTTACGTATCTATAGCTCGAGCTTGAGCTCGCTTTTGTATGTGTCTATAGAGCGGGCTCAAGCTCGAGCTCGCGTACGTGTCTATAGTGCGAGCTCGAGCGCGAGCTCGCGTACATGTACAGTATATATGATGCGTACACTGTTAAAAATGTTCTTAAATTTAAGAAACTTTTACGTTACAAATGTCACTGAATTTTAAGAATAATGTAACGGTGTGTAATTTAATAAACAAATACATTAAGATTAATACAAAAATAATGAAATTTAAGATAAATGTAATAGAAGTTTAAGAATTATGTATTAAAATTTAATACAGATAACAGAAAAGGAATTAATATACAACTAATGAAAGTTTTTAGTAAAATTAATACATATTTAAGTTATTTTTGCAAATGAAATTTAAGAATAATCTGAACGAAAATTAAGAATATGAGTGAAAATTAAAACCAACGTAACTGAAATTAATTTCATATGCAAATACAATAATTTTAATAAACATAATAATAAATATTAATATAAATATAATGAAAATTCAATGGTAGCATATTAAAATTCACTACAATAACATAAAACAAATTAATGTACAAGTATATTGCAGATGTTAATAAATTTAGAAAATACTTAAGTTATATATGTAACTGAAATTTAAGTATAATCTATTTGAAAGTTAGGTATATAACTAAAATTTGATAACATTATAACTAGAATAAATTTAATGTACCAGTACATTAAGTTTCATACATAAAAATATTCTTCAATTTAAGAAACTTTAAGTTACAAGTTCTCTGTATTTTAAGAATGTAACTGAATGTAATATTTAATGTACAAAAGGTTCGATAACGAAATGAAAAAGGTTATAACGAACCAAAAATCTACTGCCAATATAGCAAATAGACAGGAGAATATTTATACGAAATCTGAACGCGATTGAAAATACCGATTCCGAGTACTACTGCGGCCAAACGAAAACACGATCGAGTTCGTTGGCTGTGGGAGGGGCGCGCAGTAAGCAGTGCAATGGCGCGCGATTTGAGGGGACTCCCCATGCCCCGCGAGTTAAGAGCTATCGAACCTCCTTAGCAAGTTATATACAAAATTATATACAAAAATACAAAATGCTGGCGCAAGTCCCTATACTGATGTATACACGCTACAGTTTTGCCGCACCTCGATGGTGGCGCGGGCGGGCGGCTGCGCAGTCCCTTTGCGCGCACGCCTAATTAGGTACTCTGACAGTCCGCGGAGTCCGTTTTCAACTCTTTGAGTGTGTGCTCTCAACTGAATCTGTTTTCGAAGATTTCGCAATCATCGAGTTATCCATCGTAGAATCGAAAACTATGTGCCTCGATAATTATAGTGTTTATTATAAGTGAATATTCGGCCACTTGATCGTGAATTTGAGGAATTGTGACAACGACGCGCAGTAACACGTGTATTCGGTGACTCTCTTTCCTGCTCATTTGTCAGTGTAACGTTTGTAAGCGGCACGCGTAAAAGACAGTGATTGTGTACTTCGATACAGTTTTTTTAAGCATCTGTGACTATCGCGTATCGTATTAGCAAACTGTGTACTGTATAGTGTTTATGATATATGAATATTTGGTCGCTTCATCATGAAAGCGGAAGTAAGTGTATAGTTCGCTGCAATACGCGTATTTTTGTTTACTCTTTCTCCCGCTCGTCTCACAGTATAATAATTGAAAATGGCACGTGTAGAAGACAGTTAACTTTGCTACAGTTTTCTCGAGAGTCTGAGATACTTATAGACCATCGTGTTAAAAAACTATTTTTCTACGAACTTCAATTCCTGTGTAACCGTCGCATAGTCCGCGAATTCCTGGAAATGTAGGACGTTCAACGACGCGCACGCTTATGTGTAATCTTCCTTTATGCCGTTATACGTCTGGTTTCCAAGAATATCCAGTCAACTTTTCAGGACGATAGATACTTCTTTTTACGCCAGCAAAAATAAGGTAGGTAATAACAATAATTTTTTTTCGATCTTTTCATTTAAAAAAAATCTGTTTTATTCTGAATAGTAAAAAAGTTACAAAACATTTTTTTTCGCTACCTTTCTTTCACACATAGTTATCCGAAAATACGTAAATTTAAACTGCTTACTTAATATAACATATTTTGAAAATATTAAGATATCGATTTGTAGACCGGACATGTATCGTTTTAAATTTCTTCTTAAGTTATTAAAAATGTAGGATTGAAAATGTAATAGTGAGCATATAATGAGTTAATAAGAAGTTCTACGTTGTTAACAATGCCATTATGAAACTAAAAGAAATTATTTTAATTTTCAGTAGATAGTCTGCAAATTGTTACATTAAATTTTATACACAGTTTATTATATTTAAGAAAGTGACATTTAATTTTTATAATTTCTATTAAAAAGTATTAAGTGTCTGTATATTAAATTTAATAGTATATCTCTAATTGTACGAAAAAAGTATTTAATATCAATGAAATTCTACGTAAATGTAATAAAAATTTAATAATTTGGTATTAAAATTGAATACGAATGAAGCAAAACAAATTAATGTACACATGTGCATGGCATATTTTAGTAAAATTAAGAGTCATTTAAATTAGTGCGCAAATAAATTTTAAAAATACCAATTTTCAACATTGTTCTTAAATAGTTTGTACGTTATTAAAAAGGTATATTCTTAGAAGTTTATTATTACTATCTTATTCTTAAATTAAAAACCTTGGAACTACCTAAACTAAAAACTTAATGTTCATCAATTTTTACTATTAATACTTTCTTTATTAAATAGTAAAAGAGATTAATTGCTCACTTTATAACAGTTTAGAATTAATTTTTTACCTTTAAGCTTTATACTAATATTTTATAATGAGAAATACTTTTTTCGGAGTGCTCCCGCGCTCCTTGATTTGAAGTTTTGTCCTATTATAAAAGTAAATAGCGATTTATTAGTAAGATAGGTTAGTGTCTACGGGCGAGCGTATTATAGTGCACTGAGCTTTAGAATCCAGAATTTAATATGGGAACTATTTATAATCGTGTTTACGTTATACAAAAGTATATTACAAATTAAAATGTTTATTAATGTAATATATTGGTGACCCATAAAATACTAACAAATAGTTATAATGATAGTTTTATGCATCTTTCGTAATTTATAACAATTGATATTAAATTCTTATTTGATAATAATGAATATCTTTTACTTTATATTATTTCAAGTACTTAAGACTTTATAAATTTAAGTAAAATAAATTTTACAGATATAATGTTCCACTGTAATTTTTGCAATCATCAAACTTCCATATTAAAAACTCATGTGGATCATCATCGATTCCATCAGAATATTACAAAGTTTTTCTATTGTGGATTTGATGGTAAATGTCGAAGGCATTTTCAAACCGATAGATATTTATCAGCACATGTTATTCCGAGCCCTGGTGTACTATTTAAGAAATCTCCGCAAAAACATATTAATTACCCTGCAAACAATGCAGGAAAATTCGTATGCACTGTTGAAATATGTAAAAAAGAATTTTATCAGTTTCCTCATTTAGTACAGCATATGAAAACTTATATACGTAGCCAACCAAAAATTAAATGTCCATACCCAAAATGTAAAAAAAAATATTCTCTTATAACATCTTTTAGTGGTCACTTGTCAACACGACACAGGAATTGCACTTTTCAATTGAATATAGAACCATCTGTAAATATCAATAATGATAGTGATAATCAGAGTGATTTAAATACCTTAGACCAAACAAATGATTTAAATTTGTCATTTAATAATGAAAATAATATGGAAAAAAATATGACGTCTAACAAAAATTCACCAGAACAATCTTTTATTCTTAAAAAATTTTGCTCAGTTTTATTTAAAATTAGAATCCGAATTGTTACTACCTTCAACAACTGTCCAATATATAGTTACACAGATAAATAGTATTCATGAAGAAGGACAAGAAATAATAAAAAAAAAATTAATCGAACATCTACGAAGCAAATATTGAAAAAGATAAAATAGACAAATTTTTAGAGATTTTTAATTCAGATCCATTCTTAAACAGCAATGACGTATTAAAAACCACTTATAAACGTAAAAAGTACTATAAAAAACAATTTAATTACATTGAACCTGTATCTATAGAAATAAATAAAGAAACTAAAACACATTTTGCATACGTACCAATTAGTAGCACATTAAAATATTTTGTTCCAGATAAGTCTGTGTAAAATGAATTTAGTTTCAAAATAGAATTTCAGCAAGATGACCTTCTATGTGATTTTACTGACGGTACTGTATATAAAGATATTATCTTTTTTCAAGAAAACACTGAGTCTTTCAAGACAATTTTATATCAAGATTCCTTTGACTTAGTGAATCCTATTGGCGCAGCTAAAACTAAACACAAAATTTTAGCTATCTATATGATGCTTGAAAATATTCCTGATTACTTACGAGGTCACGTAAATTCTATCAAACTTGTTGCCTTGTGTAAAGAAAAGGAGTTTGATCATGAAAAGGTTTATGGAAAAGTAGTTTCAGATTTAAAAGAAATAGAAAAGGAAGGCATAGAAATAAATTCAAAATTTGTGAAAGGTTCCTTAGCATTTATTGCTGGGGACAATTTAGGAAGTCACGGTTTAGGAGGTTTTACAGAAAATTTTTCTACAGCAAAATATATGTGCCGATTTTGTTTAGTTACAAAAGATGAATTTCATTCTGAAGGTGGTTGTTGTAAGTCCTATTTGACGAGAACCGTCGAATCTTATAATAATGCTGTAAAAAAAATTAAAAAAAAATGATTACGAGCAATAAAATTCGATTCTGTATTTAATCAACTAAGCCATTTTCATGTTTGCTCTCCAGGGTTAGCTCCATGCTTGGGACATGATTTGTTTGAAGAGGTTGTGGCGTATGATTTAAAATTATTTATTGACTATTTTATTGAGCAAAATTGATTTACTTTGGACCAACTCAATAAGAAAGTAGAAAAATTTAAATATTCAATAAATGACCTTAGAGATAAATCTTGTCCAGTAAAACCTCAGAAAGAGAGGATAGTTGGTGGCGCTTGCTAAGTTTGGAATTTTCTAAGAATTTTACCCCTCTTATTGGAGAATGATATTCAAAACATGCACGATGACGTATGGATTTTGCTACTTTTGCTCAATGAAATCGTTGAAATAGTTTGTGCTCCAACGATTCACAAATCAATATTACCATATCTTCAAACCTTAATCTACGAATATCTTACATCACGACAAATCATGTTTCCTAACAAAAAACTTCGTCCAAAGCATCACTTTCTGAGTCATTACCCAAAGTTAATCATTCAATTTGGTCCATTATTAAAAGTATGGACGATGAGGTTCGAAAGCAGGCATCGCTTTTTTAAAAGAGCTATTCGGTATCTTATGAATTTCATCAACGTAACTAAAATGCTTGCTGAAAAACATGAGCTTGCACAAAGCTTAATTCGACTTGGATCTGATATAAGAATCGAAACACAATTATTCGATATTAGCAATTTTCAATTAGATTTGTATAAATCAAGTATTCAGCAAATTCTTAAAAAAGCAAATTTATCAGCGAACATGCAGCAATGTAGTAAAGTAATTTATAGAGGTACTGAAATAAGAAAGGACATATTATAGTTACACAACAGATTTTTTATCGACATAATGTTACAATAAGAAAAATATGCTTGATGCTTTGTAACTATACAGATGTTTATATTTTGTTCGAGCAATTAGAAAACCAATATATTCCTCATCTTTCCGCATATGATCTTGGATTAACGTTATCATACGAATGTTACAAATTATCTAACCTAATATATTACAAGCCACTTGATCTTCACATCTTATGGCTTTGTCTCTAATCATATCTAAGATTTTCAAAAGTTTAGAATAAGTTGTTTTCTTACAAAAAAGAATAAAAACAACTTAACTTTTCTTACAGAATTATCTCTTTATTATTTCTAATAATAACTTTATATTACTATTAAAATCACTACCTACTAGCTTATTAGAATCTTTTTTTAAAACATAGTTTATACATAAATAATACATTTTTATCAAAAATGTTTTCTCATAAGCTTTTTTTATTAAAACTTTCTATGGAAAAAGGTACATTATTTTATGACTCATTTAATATTTTCTAGATGAATATTTTTATACAGAAACAATATCCTTTACAGCTTAAAAAATACCATTGTTTAAATTGGAATCGTCTAATCGTAAAAGAATCATGGTTATGGCTGACAAGATATCAGATATAATTGATGCTGGAATAACTAAATTTAATCTTCCTAAAGACATCGATTATAAGGTAATCAATGGGAGTCTTATTTTTTTAAGTTGTATTAAGTTATTACGATTAATTGTTATGTTGTATATAATTATTTAAATTACAGTTAGTTTTACATAATGACGGAACCGAAATGGACGATGATGAAATGAACCTAGCATATGCTAGCCAAACCACTGAAACGATAATATTGACTATTTTGAATGTGAACGAGACCATGGAGAAAGTTCTGGATGAAACTGTACCAAGCAATATTAATGTGATTAATTCTAACAATTCTACAGGTAATTTTATTTTTACTTTTTTTTTTTTATTTTTACTTTTTATTTCTAAATACATTATTTTATATCTTTTTGTATGTTTGTAAATTTTATTAACTATTGATAAATAGTCGATTAGAATGATAAACGCGTCGACGTAGGATATCGTGTACGTGATACGTGCGAGGAGACTTATTATTAATAAATAACAATATTTTAAAAATGTTATTAATAGTTTATGAGTACTTTTGTCAATCTTTTAACGTGTTTATTATGTGTTACTGCTCAACTTTTTTTTCAATTCCCTAGCTATTTTAATGAGTCTGAAGTTCGCATCGTTGGAATGCAACGAAACAATTCTTTACAATTGCTTAAAGTCACTAAACAATGAAAATTTTATCTAAAACTTCGTTATAAAGCTATTTTATACTATAAAACACTAAATATACATACAAAATTAACATTAATTAGTGTAAATTTAAAGTAAAATGAAGTATTTTTTTATTTCGTTGCGCACCAACGTTGCAAACTTCAAACTCATCTATTTTAACCTTTATATGGCCAGGATAAAGGGTCTGACTCACCAACATCCCAACTTAGTTTGGCTCTAACTCAGGGAGCTTAGACCACATTTCTATAGAAAAATGCGATTTTAAAATTTTTCAAAACCCCGTCCGTCTAAAGGTTAATAAAAAAAAATAAAAACATAATTTAAGAATTTCAAAACTAACTTTTATAAATTTTATTTTTATTTAGATCCCCACCTTGTCGATCAACGAAAGGAGCCACTTCCAACAATCATTTTAAATTTAGATGAGGCAATTTGGGGTAAAGTGCCAAAACCAATTATTGATTTATGTGAAAAGGGAGGTACCTTAACACCAGCTAATCGAACAACAATTTGCAATTTTGCTGTGCAATACCTAACGGATGTGTTAAAAGATATGTCAAGAAAGAAATGCGGAGAAGTCGCTCAAGAGCTTTGTAAAAAGTACCCAAGGAGTTTTTGTGACTCTATTGGAGGAGATGATGGAGAATGGGGAGATGACTTCGAAACACTAAGGTGTTCAAAAAAAATCTATTAAAAGAGCGCCCAAAAGGCCATTAAATGACAGCGACGACGAAGAGTTGGAGGAAAGAGCATCAGAAGAGACATTGTCAAGACGACAAGATGAGTATGATTGCGTGGAGTATGCGCCTAATTTTCAGACAAGTGAAGATTCTGCGTCACAAGAAGAAAAGCGGCGACAATTGTTAGAATTATTTGATAATAATGAAAAGGATATGAATGTCGTTTTTACTTTGATGAATGAGACGTACCCAACATTAAGGGCTGTAATTAATAACAGAACGAGAAATTTTGAACAAATTATTTTGGATTGGCCATTTATAAAAAATGCAAAATGCATTATTGCTCATAGCAGTCGACTCCTTGGCAGAAATATGGAAGAATATTGGTCGAATTCTCTCGTCAAACAAGCAAAATTTATTCGACAATATTTTAAAATAAAGAAAGGGAAAAAAGATAAAGATCAGAAAATAACCGATTTGACTGTTAAGAGTAAAGAAGCTGTTATTGTAACAAAAGATGATGTGCCAAAACTAATGGTAATATTCCAATTGCTAATAATTCTTTTTGATGAAGAGGAGCGGTTTCTATTTCACATTATAGACGTAAGTATTATCATCTTGATTCCTTAAAAAGTTTAAAGTACATAAAGCATTACTATTAATTATTAATTGCAGGAAGGTGTGACTGATAGCGATGTATCAGCAGCGGCTCATTCTGATTATCCAGTTTTAGTTATTAGAGGTATTGTAATTTGTTTTGAAAAAACTCATTAATGTTATTTGTTGATTAATGTTGTAAAAATATAGCGGTGTAATTTTTTACTTTTTTAGGAAAATCCCTCTAGACCCCCAAGCAAAACATGCAGTTGTAATAAACAAACAAATTATGATTGTGTGTTCAAATATTCTAGAAGGAATCTTAGTAACATTCCTTAGTTATTATGTCTTTGGCTTCTCTTATGCACCTGATGTCGAAAAAATTTTAGAATTCATCCAAAGGTAAAATTGATTTTTCATTATGTAAAATTAATGTGAATCAAAATGAATTTTATTGGTAATGTTATTATTCGACTTTTTTAGGGTAATCTTCAAAATCAATCCAAAAACAGGAAATAAAAGAATACCTAAAGCTAAACGGCGTCAGAAGAAATTTGACACTGCAGTATTTAATCTGCCCAAGTCATTGTGCGAATTTTCAAACGAATTTGCTTTAGATTAAAAATTAAAAATTTTTTTTATGTTTATGACCCTTAATTAGCTTTGATTAAGATTATAGTATATAATTTTTAAATTAATCATTATTTATAATTTATATTATTTGTACGGTGTGTACTGTTTATTATCTTCAATTAAGATTA
>JAWWEQ010035680.1:0-20373 GCA_035583055.1 Torymus tubicola
TATATATATCGTACATATAAGTGTAGATAGTATATAAGATATTCAATTTGGAATGCGTGCTAGACATGCCGTCGTCAACGTCGTCGTCAGTCTCCTTTTTTTACCTGTACCCCCGATCTCTCCTCAGTTCACCGCACGAGGTGCATTATTATATATAATATAGTTTATTAGCGAAGAGGAGCTTTTGTACTGCACTTATACATATAGCAGCGGGTATTTTGACAGACGAGAGTTATTGTATTATCTATATATATATATATATACACCCGCGCACGAGAGTAGCAAACTTATGTACTATATAGTACGTCCCCGTTAGTTTATATAGCGTTATACGGCTGTGAGGCGAACGCGCGCGGTTTTTTGAAAGAGCGCGACGTTTTTATTGTTCTCGATGTTATCTATACGTTTTACGCGAGAGCCGCGCGCGAGCGTCTGGATTTTTATCCTCCCTTCGTGTCCGTCGGCTGCGCGGAATGGATAGTTGTACCGATATTATATACCCTCGTCGTGGCGCGAGCCTCGTTAATGCTTTATATAAATATAAACTATGTTGCAGAGTTTACTGTTATCGAGACTGGAGGATCGCCCGGTAATTCGACCGTATACTTTATACTTTCCGAGATTAATAACATTAAGATTACAAGGCGGCCCCATTTTTTTTAATTCTATAGCTCTCCCTCTTTTCGTAATTCCTTATACAAATTCTTATCCCGCGCAAAGTCAATTAGCTTATACGTGGCTTTTATTTGCATGATGTGAGTGTAGCGAAAAATTTCTATATATATATATATATATATAAAAGCATTTCTAATAAGTAATGTCGCTCATTACAGCGAAGTATCGCTTATATACAAACCGTCAGTTACAGAAACGAGATCCATCTTATAACTGCGAGCTTGCACGTACTGTATATTATACACACACACACACACATATATATATATATATACACACACGCACTCTTTTTCCTTATCGACGCGTGCACTTTAATCACGCGAATTTATGAAACTCTATAATGTTCGAAAGAAAAAAAAATAGTCTTCCCATGCGCACAGGAAGATCGTTAAGATGGTATATATATATATATATATATACACGAAACGTCGAAGAGAAATCGTAACGTCTGGGCTAAATAAATTTAATTAAATAGGTGCATTAAACCATCCCGGGAGCGCACGGAGATTTCCAACGGGGAATGCACGCGTGGAACATCGGCGCGCTCGTTTTAGCGGTTTCTCGATGAAACTTTTTTTTTCTCTCTCTCCCATCCTCCCATCGTCTAGTGAACGTGAGTATATATATACGCGCGTAAATTAATATTAGATCTGAATATAAGCTCGCTTATGCGCGAGCATATAGAAGATAACGCGGATAATAAATAATCCACGGCGCGATATATAACTTATTGGCCTTTTCGGATTATATATGTTTAGATTGGTCTGCGCGTATATACTTAAGTAACGCGAGATGAAAGCTGCTAATTATTCAGAGAGCTTCGACGTGTGAGTATTATTTTATGCACGATGTACAGGATAAAACGCGAGAGTATATATATGTATAAGTTGGATAAGATACCGAAGGGAATTTCGAAGGTGAAAACGCGCGGCGCCCAGGTGACGACTGTGAAATTTCGTTTCGAGGACTTGTCGACATTCCTTCCACGTAATTTGTTCTCGAGTTGTAATGTCGAAAATGAAAATAAGAGAAAAAAAACAACAATAACGACGACGACGACGACGTTGAGGGTCATGGAATTAAAATTTCATCGGGATTAAAATGTAGTTCAACGAGCGCATGTTCAACGTATATTTATATATTTCGTCATATGTATATATTTGCATTCGCATTCCCACAAATTTTAACACACTCGCGAGCACACGCGTGACTTTCTAATGATTAAATTTTCACGCCGAAACGCATTTTCGTGCCATTACAACTTGATTAAAACATTATCTCGGAATTGAAGGTAAGAAGAAAAAACCGTTCGAAAGTAACATCAACCATCATTAAGTCTTTTTTACACTCATTCCACACACATACACATACAAACTGTGTGTGTACAACTCAATCTACCTCGTCCATTCAGCTACATATCAGCTTTCTATACGAATTTTTCCAAACGGCTCGTTACATTTCCATCTAAATCCACATATATATTACAAGCGGCGTGCCTTCCGCTTCTCACCATCGCTCATCCCAACGGCACACCAAGCAATTACAAGCCATATACTCTCGGCTTATGCACACGACTTTACAACAGTCGGCCCGTCCGAACCTTAGATCATCTTCACACCTCCGACTTATTCCGTTTTCCTCTCTCGTAATCCTCCTCGCACCGGCAGCTCACGGATCTCTCTTATTTCCAACTTCTCCACGCGCGACTTATCTCGCTGTCTTATCGAGAGAGAGAGAGAGAGAGCTGCGCTCAGTTATCTTACCGAGAGTTTAGCGGCGACTTCCCTCGCTCGTGCACCGATTTCTTTCGTAACCCGTAAAGAATAATAGTAAGCGCATAGTTGCCTTAGTGTGTGTATATATAATACGAATAGCGGAGAGCAGCAGATTAGAACGGAGTAGATTTTTTTTCCCGCGACTTCCGAAGCGGCGATCGTTTAGATTAAGTCTAATTGATGATCGTATATATATATATATATATATATATATATATATATATACGTAGGTGCGCTGCGCTCGTGCTGTTTGTCTTTTTTTTCTCTATATACCCTACAATTTCGTTATTGCGTTGTAATCTGCACTGTAGAGAAAAGAAGAACTATGGTCTTCTTTTTCAGAGCAAGCTCGATTGCTTTATACATGCACGGGTTACTTTGTGCACTCCTGCAAGGATTCCGCGATCTGTACACATGCATTTATCCTCGTACATACTGTTTCTCTCTCTCTCTCAATTCCACCTGCAGTGCGCGCGTACAGCCTATACTTATACGATTAATCACGGAAATCAGCATTTCGTAATCCTCTGCATTTTCCTCGTCATTAAGAGTACAAATGAAATCGTGCAACTCGCATCATCACGAAATAAAAAAAAAAAAAAAAAAATAGAAAAACCCTGACGAAACGTTCTCTATTCATTATAATGCTATTCGTTCTCACGACAAGTGGATCATTAAAAGCTCTCTCCCCACTTGTACAAAACTTTCAGCGCTTATATAAAACTCTCCTCGACGCAGGTATATATGTAGCCTTAAATTAAAGACAGAATAAACCTACATCCACGGACAGGCAGCCGATAAAAAAAAAAGAGTCAAGTTCAAGCGCGCTCGCTCGCGCTGCACTTATAAATGAGAAAAAGCGCATTGGACAACAGCATCAACAGCCGTAGACGCCAGAACGCGAAAGAAATCACGAAAGGTTTTATAGCGAAATTTATGACGCTTGCTCGCTATATGGGATGTATCGTGTATGTATATGTGTGCTCCTTGTCGAGAGAGAGAGAGAGAGAGAGAGAGAGAGAACGTATATACGCCTCGTGATAAACGTGCGTGAGCTGCACTTGCTTGCACCTACGTTACGTGTTGCACAGCCGCCAGCGGTTATCGTGGCAGCGCTCTATACGCAGCTAGAGTATATAAGAGTACCGAAAAAAAACTTCAAAGAGTATATATATACGTGCCTCTGTCTCTGTCTCGAGGCGGCGCAGAGGAGATGAGGATATATATACACGCCCGTGATGCGAACGACGTTCGCGTGCGGCTAGTTATAGCGCTGAATTAATTGTCCCTTTTTACAAGCGCTGTTTACATTGGAATTTATTGGGGGGAGACGCAGTGGCGGCGGCGACGGCGTGTTCTTGCAGTTAAATAATTCAGCGCCTATTATATACGTATGTGGTTATGAGCATATTTTTAATGGAAAAATTAATGTGTTTGTAGTATTAGAATACACTGATTGAAGTAGTGACGAAACATGAGAGTATGTCGTGTTTCTGTAATATTTACGCCGTCCTGTATGTGTGTACGTTGTCGGACAGCTTTACAGCTTCTCGTAATTATTGTACACAGCGCGATATTAAATTCTAAAAATAACGCATAATACCATTAAATATATTAATTTCGCGAATAGATAATAAATATTTAATAACTACTAAAATTTAATTGAATGTGTCCCTAATTAGTGTTGATGAAACATTATACAAGCTAAATTTATCGTATAATACAATAAGCGCGTCGCTATACGTTAAGAATATTTTGTCGCTGTATAGAATTACTATAACAAAAATTGACTAAACCATTCTTATCTATAGTCCCAGTAGCCGTTATCATATCGAACACTATAAGCACTTGACTACCGCAATATCCCATTCACAAACGCGCATCATCCGTGGCCACGACCTACAAAAAAAAAGAGGAAACAGAACGTGCGACATGAGACGAGATAATACATCACCCGTAAAATTCACGCCCAAACAAGTACGATTCAACTCTCTAATAATAAAGTCATCTCTCAAAGAAAGCGCGCGATGTTGCACACCTCTATAATATACACACAGGAAAAGAGAGGGTATAGAATCAACACCACTGCACGTTCACCGCGCGTACAGCTTGACAATCGTTCGTTTATTACAGCTGCAGTGAAACCAAGCGAGCCCTATAAGCGCATATCTTCACGTCCGCTGTCTCTCACACACGTCCTGCGATGCTTTCCCCTGTCGCACATGCGCGGCTGATCACCAGCTCTCAAACCTTCTCGCGCGCGATGTTACGCGCGCACAGGCACCTTTGCCTGAAGATTACTTTCTCTTGTCCGAGACGCGCCGAATAACCGTTCATTACGCGCCTTACACGCGCCAAGAGAGAGAGAGAGAAAGAGAAAAAAGACACGCAACATCCATCCCCTTTCGGTCCATTAGTCTCTCTCTCTCTCTCGCCCTCTCACTCATTCGCTTACGAAACGTTGCGACGTACAGGCTGGAAATCCGCTATACGAGGATCCGATAATTGGCTGATAAGGGATAAGACGGATTTACGTTGGTTGCCGATATACTGCCGCCGTCGCTGACGATTAAGCTCGTGTTATAGATAACGAAGAGTTTCGCCAGCCGCGTGGTGAGAGCGTAATGTATAGTAATGCGCGAATAATGGCGCTGTATATATATAGCGTTTTCAATTATGCTGTCGCGCGCGATTAGAAAGGATTACGCTCGGCGGTGGCGGCTGCCGCAGCCGCTATATCCGAGCAATGAAGAGAGAGAGAGAGAGAAAAAAGCGAGCTTTGTGCGTGATGTCGGGTTAACTGATACTCTCGCGGCTCGCTTGAGATTTTATTGTGGATAGACTACTCACCGCGCGCGTCGGAGAGATTTTCCCAGGCGGTTTTGTATATTAGCGCTAGCGCGCCGCGGGGAAGGCAATATATTTATGGATGGCGTGGAGAATTTCTTTATCGTATTATAGTCAATGGGCAAAAATGGGTCACCCACTTTGTATTGTATCCGCGTTACTTTATATATATATATATATATATATATATATATATTGTACTGCGCTGATCGTGAGTCGTTATTTTGATAAATAATATAAAAGCCGCGAGCGCGAAAATATATATATATATATAAGTGAAGCGTTACGTATGATGAAGGAACCTGCGTCGAGAGTAATCAAACTTGATGTATTTATTCGAGAATATACAGAGTTTCAATAATATTGCCTTCGAGAAAACACGCTGATACATTATATATAATAAAGCGATGTTTACGACGGATATTATTTTCATTTACTCGCGATTAGGAGGATGAAATATGAGCCTATCGAAATTTATGCTAACCGCGCGGTTCAATCCTCCATCGAGCGCATGCCGATTTCTAAAAATATTAGCAATCGTTTAACCGCATGGTATACACTCCCGAACGATACGCTATACATATATACAAACCGCCACCGTGTGCACATCATCAACCCACAAAATCGACTTTTATTTTTTCCCCTTTAACGAAGAAAAAACGCGCACGGCGCAACGCTAAATGCTGAACTCAGCCGAGATTTATGTCGCTTGGGTCCGATGTTAAAAATCCTTAATCAAACCAAAAAACCGTTGCCCGTTGCTGCGTACTCACCGTAGCGACGAAGAGAGAGAGAGAGAGAGTCGAAAATAAAAAACACGAACGCGAAACGCTTTTAAGACAATTTTTTTCTCTCACTCCTTACGCCGCTCCGCACAGCAGCAGCGCAGCATCCCGCTAATTTTAATTGATGTAGGTCGCGCGAAATAAGGCCGCTCGGCGGCATCGGTGCGGCCATAAAAAGTATATATATATACGCGCACGAGGATTCGCTCAAAATCCCATCAAGCGCGTCGCAATATCCCGTGTTGCGTGTGCGTCATACGCGCGGTGTTGTATTATACACAACGGATGATGGTTACAAGTACACAAAGACGATTGTCAAGAGGATCCCCGAAAATGGCGAGTCGCCCGCGGAGTGTTTTATCCAATTTGCCCGTGTTTTTTTTTCTCAACCGCAAAGCAACACGAGAGAGTGCCCACCAAAAGATTATCATCAATTTGCTCTGCGCAGCATCTGTATATATATATACACACATACACACACACAAGACTGCAGGCCAATCTCGAATTCGCCGCGCTAATTAAATTCTTTGTACTTCGGTGAGATTTATATGTAGGGCGGGCTTATATCGTCGGTGCGGCGGGCTTTTGAAAAAATTTTACAATTTCTTAATGGGGAACATATACGAAAATATATATATATGTGTGCGCACAGTGCTTTCGTTGTACTGAACGCTCGCTCTGGTTAATTAATTGCGTCCTCTGGCATCGTGCGCGGCAGTGATGTGGAATTAAAAGGGACGTTGTTTACAATGCCCGTTATAATTGTTTTATTGGCGACATATAAAATGGAGTAATTTTTTGTAATTACAATTAGGCCGCGTCGTGCACTTCCGCGTGTTTATATATATATGTATATGTGTCCAGCTTCACTTTTGTGTGTATATATATATCGAAAGGATGTCAACTGGCTAATTTGGCGAAATTATTACGATGACTTTGAAAATCAGCGCGCGGTCAGTTGAATACGAAGAAAAAGAAACTCTTGGTCCTTGTACACGTACACGAGGAGAATTATCCAGAGCGATGTTATCGCATTTGCTAAATAACGATTAACCTTTCCACTGACTGGATTCACTTCGTTTTATCAGTCAAAAGACTGATTCCTGAAACTGTATATTTATCTTTTTTTATATACAGCGAAACGTTTGCATGAAACTTTCATATATATATATATATATTTATGACATTTCCATCGCAGACCAGCCATAAATTTAACAAAATGACAAGCCCATCCTTCGCGGGACTAAAAAAAACAACTTATTCCTGTAAAATCCCCTCTGCTTCTCTCCTTGCGTATATAAGTTTTCGAAATTTCACAACGCCTTTGCAATGCAAACCCACTCGCCGACACGAACTCTCGCGATATTTTCCGAGCTCTCATATACATAGACTCCTCCTCTATATAGACTCCTCACTAACCTAACGGTATACACGACAATTTTTATACGTCTGCGAGTTCTCGCTCGTATCTTAAAAATGAAAATTCACTTATAAATCATCATTTCGCTGCATCCATTACGCAAGTCGGCGCAAATATCGCGTATTATATACAGCCGCGAGTATATAGCGTATACCACAGGCGCATAATGCCATGAGTACGTCTCTCGCTTCGTATAAATATAAATGGGTTAGCGTGCAGTTCTTCTCTCTCTCTCTCTCTCTCTCTCTCTCTCTCTCTCTCTGTGTTGAAACCGCATAGAAAATAGCTCTGTCTCTGTAGAGTTCGGTTGTCGTGTCCCGCAAGCATGCACCCACCAACACCACCACCAGCATCACTGCGCATACCGAAACAAAGGCGCACGCGAAAAAGCGAGCCACCGCGCGGTATAGAAACGCATCATCCGGCGCTCCTTGGAGTTAACGAACTTGCGGTCCAAGAGAGAGAAAGAGCGAGCATAGAAGCGAATCCCTGCGCGTGTGCGTGCTCGTGCGAAGATGAAGAGGCAGGGATACAAACCGGGCGGGAAAGGCGAGAGTCTGGCACGAGATGCGAACGAAAGAGGAGAATCGAGAAGCAGTACGCGCAGCAGTAGAAGAAGAAGACGACGACGACGACGAAGGAGAAGAAGAAGGCCTGGGATCGACTTGGCGGGCTTCTCGGAACGGCGGGAGGAAAGGGGAGAGGGAGGGAGGGAGGGAGAAAGAGAGAGAAAGAGTACGCCTCGGGACCGGTAGGACTGGTGCCCCGATATCCTTCTCCCTCCTGCGCCTGCGAGCGCAGCACAGGTACACGCGCGGCGACGCGAGGCGCTCCCTAAACGTAACACTATACACGCGCGCGTACAATGCACTTGCCGCGAGGCAGAAACAGAGACAGAGAGAAAGAGAGGGAGAGAGAGAGGCCTGGGAATTATCGTCGCCCGCGCGACGCTACACTACACCGCTGTGTATATATATATACAGATATAGCTGTAGCTGTGGTAGAGTGTAATTCGGATAAAAAGCGCGGGTTTCTTTTCGGCAGCGCGACTTCGTCTGTCGTCTATACTCGCGCTTGGCTGGTCACGACGCACTTATATATACACAGAAGGTGAGTGAGAGGATGAGCTCGGTTACAATGCGCGGCTGATTCACTCGTGATCAATGCTCCGGAAAAAGAGAAAGAGGTTTCGACAGAGGCGCAGGTTCGATCGGTTTCTAGGGATGTTGTATGGATTTTCAACTGATACTTTTACGGGAGATCGATTGTATATATATATATATACACGGCTACCAGAATATCATTATCGATTTTAAGGAGATTATATAATTTATATCTCACAGCATGTGGATTATGTTTTATAGGGTTGTGTGTATTTGTTAAGGCAGGATTTTCTTACAGTCAATGTAATACTTGCAATGATTTTAATAATGAAAGTGGTTTATTTAGCGGCATGTATAAAAATACAGGTATATATAGAATGATGAAAAATTAATTTTTATTTATTTGGCATAAAAAATTTTCATTGAAATTTATAATACCGTTGAACTATAAATTGCCAACTTTACGATTTCGCTCCTAAAAGGTACGCGAGATCATAACTGGGAGACTAGGGCAGAATTATGTAAGACATTTCTGCGCAACGCACCTTAAAGGTGCATACGCGCGCGCAGAAGGCCTCGAAATTCGAAACTACACTGTAGCTTGACGCTTGATTGCCGCAACTTCTGGCTACAGGAAACATGGTATCGCCATCCCTCAGCTGGTAGTAAGAAATTCCTTCTACGCGCAGACGCGTTACGTCGTCTCAAGCCCACTATACGAGAAAACCAGCGAAATACTTTAAACTAACAAACATCATGCGAATAGATATATCCCGGATATATGCTAATCTCCCGCGCTCGTGCAGACGTTGAGGATTTATTTCAATTTTTGTCTTGAATTTTAAAGCCGTCGAAAGAAAAAGAAAAATAGCAAGTTTTATACCCATACGGAAGATGTAGTGGCTTTTTTCGCACTGAAAGGAACTACAAGCAACAAGGATAATATACGCGCATTTACATTCAAATTAACATCTCTCTCTCTCTCTCTCTCTTTTGCTCACTCACTTGCACACGCGAACTTTCAGTGCAAGGGAGAGAGAAAGAGAGAGTTTCAGACGCTGCGGTTGCATGTGGGTCAGAACTTTTGCCCGTGCACCTTGAGCCTATATCGTCGTATAGCATACACGCGCGTGTGTGTACCTCAAAAAATAAGAAAAACATTTTTTTTTTAATATACGATGTCGAGCTAAAAAAACTCAAGCGCTTATATTCGCTCGCCTTATTTATAGCCGTTTCAATATTCCACGCGTCTTTCTTTGCACTCGCACGCAATATAACCCGTCGCAGTCCCGTGCGCTTGGAAAAAGAACCTATATCAAGCGTTCTGCCGAACATTTGCAATTATAACATCATAATTTGCTTTATACGTTCGTTCATCTCCTCTTCCCTTTATACACAGTGAGCAGCAAACAAACGAGCAAAGAAAAACATCACCTCGACGGACAGCAAGTGCATCGGCGCCAACAAGCTAATACTCGCTCATTTTCGCATCTACCCGCTGTGCGTATAAGCGTGAGTTATATTTATTCTTGCATGCGTGGCCTGCGCCACGCATCCGAGAACGTGTGCGTGGTCTGCAACCACTATATATGTACATATATATACACACACACACACACACGAAGAGAGAGAGAGAGAAAGAGCAGGTATTTCGTGCAATGGCGCGGGAGAGAACGAGTGAGCCACCAGCGCTCGAGTCTCTCGGGGGGGTTAGTTTTACGACCGAGAGACCCACTGATGCGCGCACACACGCTGCCCGATACTTTACGGCCGGACGCGAGAGCCTCTGTCTTTCTCTCTCTCTCCCTCATTCCCGAGCGTTGTGTTGTCTTGTGCAGGAATTCGACGCACTGCAGGTATACACAGACGCACACATACACGATACATCGAGAAAAAAAAGAGGGGATACACCACCGCGCTGATGCGATGTGTCAGATCGAGGGATACGCGATTAGCATTACAAGCGCCTAATGAAACGCAAGAGTTTTTGTCTATATATATATATATATATAGCTTATATCTTTGGGTACAGGCCGGAAAATTTTTCGATGATTTACACGAGGGCGCGAGTAATGAGGCGAGAGAGAACGAGCGAGTTTTCTCCTTTGAGGTTCTCAGGGCGGGAAAATTCTGTGTGTATATATATTGGAGGTGAGTTGGGCTTTTGGAAAGCGGCACCGCTGCAGTTTCGGCGTTGTAAATTAGACTTTTTACGTTGCGTTCCTGAGATAAGGTCGCATCTGAGATGGATTTAAAAGGGGGGGGGGGGCGGTAAGTGAGTCTCTCGCTTAATTATTCCAATAACACGCGAATAAAACTTTATCGGATCTGCCGCATAATCGTGTAAGATGCATACACGTCGGGTGACACATCACTGTTTACATTCCAACAAAAAATAAAGAACGAAAACCTGCGTTATCGGTAGCCGGTGTTATTAAAATGCACTACCGATTCAATACAACGACGAGGTAATTACGATACCACTACTGCGGATTCGAGAAAGAATTACGTTCTTTCAGCGTATTTGGAAAGCTCTCCGTGGATAAAATCGTGAGAGGCCGTTTAACTGATAAAAAATTACGCGTGAAATCGGGCACCGTCAAAACTAGTTTTGGGAAGTGTCTTTTGGGTGTACGCTTCTACCAAAACAGTCGATTAATTATCTGAAAATTAGACAAGTATTACGAGTGAGAGAAATTTACAGCCACAAAGGGTCGGTAAATCAGGCGAGCTCTCGCGCCGACTTGTATACTCTATGCCTGCCGGGGCGATGGTAATTTTCCAGCGCATTAGTAGGGAAAAATCGGTTTTCCCTTTTACCGTGTGCCATAGCTTTGCCATGTTTACGACAAGTTTTTAGTGATGGTTACATTGTTTCAGGCAAGTCTGTATTTTAAGTAAGTTTTGACTTTAACGTTGAAATATGGATTTCTCTAATGAATTGTTTTTATTCATACGAAAGTAATACGTTTCTTATTCATATATATATATATATATATATATATACACATATATATTCATATATACATATATATATACACACACACACACACCTTCCATTAAATGTATTTTACTGACACAAAATAATCGTAATACTTAAATTTATCCCTAACTTCATTAATTAATAAAGTTTAAAACATTTATTACGACGACCGATTGCAAAAACTTCAGATAACCGTTCGAACGCGTCGTTATTTTCATTTCCTTAAAGTAAAGTGCGAAAGACGAAACAACACTCAAAGAGAAGCCACATTTACACACACATCCATCGCGAAAGTGACCCTTGGAATCACCAGCTCTTTCTCCAATTGCCTTTATATACATATATATACACACGCACGCTTCAGCGCCTTCGATCCCAATGTGAGCCTGCACGCCGCGGGGAAACACGAATTTAAATGTTTTATAAATGGCTCGAGAGCGTGGCGTCAGGTGTCGATACACTCGAACGTCGCGTCGTGCTGATTTCGCAATCCACACGCGCGTACAAAGCCATTCTGATCGAAACGGCCGCAACGATCGAAGAAAAAAAAAGAGAGAAGGAGGAGAGAGACTCTGTGATCGAGTCATCGGTCGTATGGACTATTGCCAAACTGTATATATATACATATGTGCGCATGTATATAGAGGTACGTGTCCGCACACTTCTTTTTCGGAGTCCTGGGCCACGAATGCGACCGCGCCGAATCGCACTTTACACAGGCCTGCTGACGTCACTCCTCGACTGCTCGCTTTTAAAAAAGAAGGGACACAGAGAACGTATACATACGTAAGTGTATATAAGCAAACGGTGCCACTGAAGCGCGCGAGCGGGAGAGAGAGAGAAAAGTTAATTTAAGGCTGCAGGGCAGTTGTTTTCTTCGCCCCTCCCGCTCAGCCCTTTTTTCTCATTTTCGAGGAGCGACAATTTTACACGGCAGGAAAAACCAGAGCACACGGGCCTATACGCGTGAGCGAGTGGACAGGAGTTGTGTTTTATTTTGGTGTACCCTCGAGAGTGGTGAAGAGTGAAGAGGAGACGAGAGCAAGCAAGAGAGAGAGAGACAGGGCGACACTTTTTTTCTCGAGAAAAGAGAGAGAGAAAGCGGCGTGAGTACGGTTATTATGCGCGCGAGAGATAGAGGGGAAAAAACACGAGTTATTTGCGGTGCGTTACGACGTGTTCGACGCCGAAATTGATACGAGAGAGAGAGCAAGAAGTCGGTGGATTTTTTGGGGGAAAAAATTAATTGATATGTTTGATTAAACTGGATCGGCCTCGAGGTGTATATATACTTGTGTGCGTACATGTATATATGTATACATATACGATGGGAAGCATTTTTGGTTTTATGGTAACTTAAGAGTATTTGCACGTGTATAGCTTTAATGCGGATACACGATTATGTTTATATGCGTATATATACGGATAAAAGTGTGATGTTATAAGCGATAAAGCCGCGCTTTAATAACATTATCTCGTACTTTTCTCTTCTTCTTTATCTTCTTTTTCCTTATAATTTTCTCAAAAGTATACTGATATAATCGTGTATTAATAACAGAATTATAAATAACGACGATATATATACACGCACAGCAACCAACAATTGCCCGTCGCAAGGAAATAATCATCGCGAACCCCGATGAGCAGATAAATTTTCATATATTTTCCACGTTGTGGCATTATCACAATCGTTAGTCAGCATTATCGTTATTTATACAATGCCACCACGAACCAACGCATATATAATTAAATCCAATTAAAACGAGTTGAGAGACCAATCTCTGTCAAGTGTTAATTAAACAAAATGTGAAAATAGGAAATTACAATGTATAATCTATCTATACAAGTATAAACCTCGTGGCAAGCGTCACGTGCGCGCGCATCATAATTAATTTCAGAAAGTTTCCTATCTCGCTCACACGAACAATGTGTTATTAACGGACAAAAACGCCAGGCCCCTAATAATAAGTACGCGCGTATTACGAGCTAATCGCGTACGTGCGCGAGTGGCGATAAACAAAAAAGAAAAAAACGTTCCCACCGTCTCGTACTACGCACATACACACCCAGCGTGAGTATATTATACTTGTGGTGCGACCCCGATAGATGCATTATTAATTAGCCACAAGCACTGTACATATCATACACAATATACGTGAGTTTATGTGTATCTGTGTGTGTTCATCTAGCACTCACGCACATATCAGATACCTCTGTAGTAGAATTTCGCGGACGCAGCGTCTACATTGCTATATATGTATGTATATATATGCTCAGCTCTCGAGAACGAGTGTCGCGTAACGCGGAAGGTATATAAGCACAATGGGATATGTATTCGCAGCACGGCGCCTGCCTCATGCGCTCGCGCGCGCATGCATGTTATAGTCCGCGTCTCATCGCGATAACTCGCTTTCGTCGCTCGTTCTTTTTTTTTGTTTCTTTCTCTCTTTTCATATGTACATACAGGGAGAACCCCGAGGACGGGTTTACCGCGGTGGCGCTTAGGTCATTGTATGCGTATAGACATAAGTAGATGTATATATATATACGTGTGTATAATATATAGGGAAAGTTGAAAAAATTCTCGTTATCTCCGCTCAGAGATTTCCACTTCCGTGATTTCGTCGCGACTACGATGATGGCGCCAATGCCGGACTATGCTTAGATAACGCGTATAGGCTATATGTGTATGCTTTGTATATATATACGTAGTTCTAAAAATAAGCGTGACTACGTGATGGCGTTTCTTAATTAACTTTTAATTTTTGTATAACTTATTCGTGGATTTTGTTTTCATTAAGAGGTATGCGGAGTAGAGGATGATTAATTGTACACGTACGTGTATAGAGAATGCATATATATATATATATATATATATATATATATATATATATATCTGTATATGTGTGATTAATTATGCGCGCGGAATATGATAATTGATTTTTAAGTTGAAGGCGATGAAGGGAAGGGCACTTTCGTTTTACGTAATTTTTCAAAAGTTTTGAGAGACCCGATTAAAGCTGTGACAACGTTATAATTTTGTCGAAAAAAAAATGTGGATTGAACTGAAAATATCTTAATGAGTATAAGTTCTTCTTAAGTGTAATATGCGAAAAATGTATATGTGTTTGAAACCCTTAATTATACTTTCTTCGTATATATTTATAATAACGGTTCATTTAAATATTTTATTTTTAACATAATTACAAGATTTTGTAATAGAACAAAATAATATGTTGCGAATAACAATAATTATTATAATAATGACTATAATCGAAATTACGTTGACCTTTAAACCGAATTTCAGCAGATAAAGAACTCTTTGACAAGTTATATTGTGCAACCCTTTAAAACAAACCTGACAGCTCCTAAACAAAAGAAGCTCGTCATCGAGATCTGACAAATCGAACAGACGCAACAACGTGTCCCACAAAAATTGCACTCAATTAAAAGATTGTCTCGTGCTCGGCTTATCTTACACTTCTCTGCGTGCAATGTACGTCTCTCATCAGCATACACACACACATATATATGCGCATTCTCAACTGTTGCGCGCTTGACGAATCACCGGCAATAACAATGATAAAAGTGTCATGTTATTATTGAGTCGAGTTACATCGCGCTGCAATACACACCCGCTTACAATGAGGCCTTTGATAGGCCTTATTATTTATAGTATTACGATCGTACGATTAGCTCTTTCTCGGTCTCTCTCTCTCCTGGCGCATCGTATCTTATGTTTCTTTTTTTGTCAGTCGATCAGCTTTTTTTCCCATCGGGAAGTTGCTTTGTAATCGTCGTATAGCGTCGAATGAAAGTTTCAATGGGAGCTCCGAGAAGAGGCACGTTCATTCACATCGAGCGCGAGAGGAAGGCTTGGGAATTCGGATGCATTGCGTTTTTTTCCGAAATTTCACCCAAAGGAAGTTTCTACTTTTAAAAAGAGTGCGCATATAATACCGAGAGAATGAGTAACCGTGGGATGGTTAAGATGATCCTTCAAATTCTTTTCGAGTACAGCGATATAGTAATTAAATGAGTCATGCGCTCTGGACGCCTTAAGTGTTTTCTGGTGTAACAATTTTGCTCTTTAAAGTGAGTTATTGTGTCTCTGAATAGGTCTGCTCATTATAAGTAGCATGATTTCACTCGAAAAGGACTTGAGATACAGAAATGACAACGCTAATCAACTAATCAAATCAGTCGTAAAAGTTTTACAGTCGAAAGTCAATCATTCCGAATTACAGAGCGAATGTAATGACCGGCGTGCTGCTTTCACTGTTAAATATTTAGACATATTACGAACAGTCCAACGACGCTTTATAGTCAAAACAAAAACAAAAGTCGTTACTTTTTTTTGGTCTTTATATATTAACGGTAGCTTTTACAAACTTGTCCGGAAGCCGCTGCTGCTACACGCGGGGCGCCAAAATCCACGCGGATCGTCGAAAGAGCGAATAAATTGAGATGGAACGCGACACAGCCGACAGAGGCTCATTTCTCTCCGGAAGATCAGCGGTGCGGACACATCTCAAAACAGTGGCATATTGGGACCATGCGCTACACAACACACATACATACATATATATGTATATATAGCGATAGGGACCGCTGATTTATATTCATGAAATTCAAATTTATTCCAACGGGTTTTTCACACCGTTTTGCACTTGTCACGAGTGTCCAGCTCGCCAATTCGATCCTCTTACACGCGCGTCCGTGTATTTACACCCGAATTTCAAGACGCGCAGGCGTTTGTGCGTATGTATGTGTATATATATATATATACATATATACGCACACGCACACATACACATACGAATGATTTTACGGCCTGTTGTCGCCACGACGACGAGGGGGCGCGAAACCGCAACATACAACGATCGCTTCCATCTCTTTCACTCTCTCTCTCTCTCTCTCTCTTTCGGGTGCGAATTATTTTGATTCATCGTCGACCGTAAATGTGTATCGGAGTTATCTTTATTAAGACTCGCGAAACGCCCGCGCTCACCGCAGGACGAATTAATTTTCGTCGCCGCACGATCTCCCATCACCGCGATATTCCAATTCGATAAGGGAAGCGAATTTTATGCGTCCAATTTAAATGGCATACATATATATGCACGCACAGAAGCAACCGCATTTCGTATTTATATGTAAATTTAATTAAAAAAAAATGCGTCAACGGCTTTATAAAGAAGTAGCCGGGATACGCACAAACACTCGAGCCACAGAAGCTGGCACAATAATACAGGACGACTGTTATTCCTGAGCTACTACTCGTATATATATACAATATAACGGTTGTAGCGAACGGCTACACTTTATTATATACAAAGTTTTAATACGGCTCATTAAAAGAAGATGCATTAAAGTTTATGCACGCCGCATGCTCAGGCGCGTTAAGGTAAACGGCAGCGCGCCTGCAAATTCATAATCCGATCCTCCCGTATATGTATATATATGTTGGCCGGGCTAAAAATCCAGATAAACCCGTCGATAGTAAGGCAGTGTGTGTAAGCCTTATCTCGCAGCAGCATATATACGAGGACTCGAGCAAATTGACAGCGGCGACGCGCGAAATGGATTTTTACGCAGGCGCGTTGTAAAATTAGTTATTAATTTTTTTGCCCCCACTCGGGCTCCATAACTCATGTAGCCGCACGGCGAGCGAAAAAAGCGAGCGCACGGTTAAGCAGGCGCTTTAAATTCAGCCCTCGTGGTCTGTCTCTCTCTCTCTCTCTCTCTCTCTCTCTTTCTCTCTCTACTTCTCGACCGACCGGTCCGCGCGTGTGCTTGCTCTTCTGCGGAAAAGAGCGCAAAAAGGAGACGAGAGAGAGTCCCGCCGACGCGCCGATGATTCATACCTGCGTGCGAGAACAGCGTATAGAGTGTATACTGCGGCCAGTATAGTCGTTCGAACTGCGTCTTTCTTTCTCTCTCTCTCTCTCTCTCGTAATCGCGCGTGTGATGATGGCACACCGCGAAGGGGAAGAAAGAGCCGAGAGAGACTTTTTTTGGTAGCGCGTGTGCTTGTGTGCGATTGTTTTTGGCGCGAGTGCGACATTTAAGCCGATGGTGTAAGAAGCACTATATATATACCTACTGTCAATAGAACGTGATCTTGGTATAGAGCATATATGTCGATTCGGCGCGTGGCTCCTTTTTATCGCGTGCTGTGTATGTGTATATATAAGAGTGAGGAAACGTGAGAGTCGAGCTAAGTCCTTTTTTCGAAGACCTTCGCGCTTTTTCGTTATCTCGCGGAATCGGAGCCGCACGTATATAAGTTGATGGAGGGAGGCGATAATGCGAGCGCGTGCGCAGAATTAGTTTGCGAGAAATAAGGATGACTTTCGCGGAAGCGACTTTAATGAGCTGTGTGAACTTGTTGGCTCTCGTGCCATGATTATGATGGGCTCTGCGTGAGTACAATGATTTTTGATAAATTGGAGAGAAAATTTTTTTTTTTAAATTTGGGAACCGGGACACTTTCACTATAGCGAAACGTTGTTATAGTATAGCTTTAAGGACTATACATTATTTATAAGTTTAACGAAGGACTATACAGCAGTATTTTTATGTATTACCCTCCGGTATTCTCATCAATCAATCGGTCTACAGGGTCATTTAGCAAACGATTTTATATATATTGTTGTACCCTGTAACATCTATAAAGAATTTTACTGCATAACAGTACACCTTCGACGCGCTAAAAATATCTTTATATACATATACACTCTAGGCAGTAAAAGTGGCCGTATAAAAACGCGGAACAAAGCCATTGAGCAACGCCGAAACTGCGAAAAATGCAAACCGCCCGAGACGACGAATCGCGCGGAATAAAAAAACCGCCAGTCTCTCACACTCGTGCGCATAAACACGAGAGAGAGAGAGAGAAAAAGGTTGCGCGCGAGCCCGAAATTATTTATTCAAAGCGCATGACTTGTAAATCCACGCGGATATATATCGTGACATCGACGAATTTATTACACCCGACGGTCTCTCGCGAGAGCATTGTATAATCGCGGGCGAGAAAGCGCGCACTTTGCGCGGGTCTATATAACGATTCCATTGACGCCGCGTGCAAAATTTCTCTCTCGATCTCTCATACATTCACACGTGATATATATATATACACGTTCGTATATATCGAGGCAGAGACTATAGACTAGTATATTCCTTCGACGGCGAACGGAAGGAGACGAAGGATCGTGCAAGCGCGAGCACACGAGAACGTCGAGAAAGGCGTGCAGCGCGAAAAAAGGAAGGAAAATAATAATTACACGCGGTTGCCCGACTGTATAGAGCCAGTCCCTCCTTCTCCTTCTATCCTGCCCTTTCGTCGTACATATACATGCGTGTTTATACATATATATATATATATATATATGTGAAAGAACCAGTAGATATATATACAAGCGTCACGCTCCGAAAAGCAAGGGTTCTCGAACGCACGCAGCGGCGACGGTATATAGTGGCGCAGGAACGCAACAGGTGTCCTCGCGACGCCGACCTGTCTGTTGCGACCGCGCGCGTGCGCGACTATATAGACGCGGGTACTTTTCAAGCACGCGCGAGTGGATATCGGTCGAGCAAGTTTGTAGTATAGGATATACCAGACGGCCGCAGGGGATATATATACATAGGAAACGGTTTTTCCATGATTAATCGGCGACCGATGACAATTTCTTTGGTGGTGACTTGAGGTCTACTAAGCGAGGCGTTGGCGCGTATATAAGGCGTCAAGTTATATTGCGGCGTAGTAGTAGGAGCAGCAACAGTCGTATAAAGTAATTTCCAATGCGGTTGCATTCGAACAGTAATTATATGATGCTTGAGTGATTGTTGTTTGGATGATACAATAAAGTGAGACGGTACTTTTTTTTTAAAAAAAATTACTGGTGGTTAAGTGATTATTATTGCGAGCGTGTGCGTTGAATATCGATGATGTCAATTTGTTGAATCGTGGAAAAAGGAAGTATTAAGTGTATATTATAGAGATTTATTGACTAATCGTTGAAAAATATGCTTCGTGTGAGCTAATCGAGAAAAGTTTTTTCTTTACGATCCAAATATGGCTTTTAATTATTATTAGAAAAATAAACACGTTTAATTATAATAAATTCTCTTCGATATTCGTCTGAAAGACAAATTACAGCTAATTACGGTGCACTATTTTGTAAAAGAAAAAGTGCAAGTTGATATATCATCGGACGGTTAATAATATTTTATATAGTGTATTCAATTTGTCCGCGCGAGTTCATATACCTCGCGAGTAAAGATGGTACATTAAGAAAAGTTATTAGCGATTAGATATACTGTTAAATAGTTTGTCTAGAGATTTAATTAGATAGTTACTCTCGCGGCTAAGTGCGTTATTACACACCAGACGAAAAAAACGCCCAGCTCGCGTGTGAAAAACGTAGCAGCAGCGCGTGCGTGTGCGCTGGAAAATGGAAAGTTTGACCTGCTTATTTAAAACGACATTCCATGAGAAAATTTGTGTGACTCAGGTTAATTGCACCGTGGCGAGCAAGTGACGATATATGAATGGGATTAAGTGTAAGAAAAAAACCAATTCGCTCGCGCGTTGTCGATGATATTATATGCGCGCGAAAGGGGAAGTCGGCTGGTGCGTAATTTTAAAAATTGCTAACGGTCAGTGTCGAAAGTTTGAGAAGAAAGTGTTGTAGCTTGAGACGGTATTTTCCGCAAATAATTATGTAAAAGTTATGTAAATATATACAGAAAGGAAAAACGTATTTGCAAACGTCGAAGATTT
>JAWWEQ010035691.1:0-20372 GCA_035583055.1 Torymus tubicola
CAAACCATCCCGCATCGAGCAAAATAAAAAAACCACAACAACAACGTCGACTATGCGCACTCGCGCGGGCACACGCTCTCGACTCGACACTGTGCTTATACTCTCACTCTGACTCGTGCGCGAGAGGAAGGAGTATATAGTAGCAGTGCGGGTCGAAGATCAGGGCTATACGTATATACGTAAGCTCGCGCTCGACCCACGACCTCTGACTCGCGCGCGCGATCCCTCGGACCTCTCGTCTGACCCCAGACGAGAGTCAGCGGCTCTTTTTTCCACGTTTCTCTCTCACAAGCGTGCACGAGCAAGCCAATGAGCAAGTGAACGAATATATATATATATATATGTGTAAGCGGTTTGTTGAGAGAGAAAGAGAGAGATTGAAAGAATGTAATGTTGAAAGATCGAGAAAGTATGTATATATACTGGAAATTTTATTTGGTGCTGTGTGTAATTTGGGGGGGAAGATGGTTTTTGTGTAACGTTATAAAATATACGAGTTATGATTATTTAGAAGCTAGTTCTGTTTAAATGTTTTTTTTACAAGAATTCAGTGTCATGTATCAAAAAAAATAATTTTCTCGCTATGCAATATTACGATGTTCAAGGCGGTCGAAAGATCGTTTGTGTACCTTATATAGTTACGCAATCGTCTGAACACCTTAGTTACATAACGTTAATCAGTCGAAAGGGCGTATTTTACCCAACAAATGTGGAATATATGGAAAAAAAATCATACGCAACAAACAATTTTATTACATTCTGATAGAAAAACTGTATAGAGAAAAAAAATGTTCGATTTGGCTCAGTATACCAATATATCACATGAAAGTATAGAAAATTTTTGCTATACTTTTCTTACAATATAGAGGAGATTTATTTACTAAAGAGAAAAACCAACATATAAATTATCAAACGAGTTTGTATATTATATACATATACACACATATGTACATACAATCGAAATAGAAAAATCTAATCAAACCTATACGTTACGACGCACACATTGAACCACATCACACATATACAGCACTGATAAATCCACCACTATAAACGAGACTTTTTTGCAAAAACAATATTACACGAAAGCCCGATAACTAATCTCACACTTGCGAGCTCGCACTCGAACGCGCGCGCGTTAACATTATACCCAATCGTTGAGTGCATACTATATCCATCGATCACACATACATACATACATACTTATACTTCGAATCAAATCCACACTGCACTTCCAAAAAAAGAAAAGTACAGAAATCGCAAAGTAATGCCCACCGCGTCGCTCGAAAAACCACAACGTGAAAATGCGGCAGACGCGCGGTGGGCGTGTATGCGCGCACACATAACACTTAGAGTCGTACACGCGCGCGCGTGTGAATTGATGACGTCTAATTAAAGCGGCTATACGGTGGCGCGCGCGCGAGCGCGTATATAATAAACGATGCTCGTGCGCGGCTCTTTAATTACCACGATCAATATGAGAAGGCTACTGCTGCTATTACTACTACTACTACTATGCGATACGCGTATATATATATATATATATATATATAGATAAGTCGACAATAGCTATTTTTTTTTTAAATAAAGTGATTGCTGATATTTGCTTGGCGTGCGAAATGTATTGAAAACTAGAGAAAAATTGAATCCTGGAATAATGATACGAATGTGTATCGCAGATGCGTAATGAGATAATGTGTGTAAGATTATACACTTAAAAAGTTGCCATTTTCTAGATTGAGATTTTTTTATATATAGATCTACTTATATAAACATTTCAACCGTCAGTGAAATCACATGATTTAAAAAATTGTCACACAAAGGTTAAAAACATCGTCGATTTGATTATATATATCTCTCTAAAGTTGAATTAGTGAAAATTGCTTGATCATTTCAATTAGTGGAAAAAAACTACTAATTTATTAATAAATATTTTTTTTAAACTACTAATCAAATTAGTAGAAAATACAAACTAAATCAGTAGTTTTTAAAAAATACCGAATGAAATAGTAAATATGCACTAACAAATTAGTAATTTTTTCCACTAATTGAAATGGTGGAGCAATTTTCACTAATTCAACTTTAGAGATTATAAACATTTCGCGTAATTGCGGCTTCCCATCTGTCGTTATTATTTTCCTATACTTCAATAAATTTTCCCCTTAATAGATGACCCGATCGAAGTAGATAATATTACAAAAAATCGCAATGCTATCAAGATATATAAGTATAAATAAAATAATCACATATCTACTGAATCCAACTATGCAGCAGTCCAGTTTTATCAGTATTTCCTTTTCATATACTACTACTTACAATACACTACTTCACAATGTACCTCACGTTCTGTCTAAATTACAGTTCCACATCTTACGATAAGGTGATAGCCAAGCGATTGGTAGCTCAAGTATAGCCTGCAGAAGCTGAGTATATAACCACATAACTCCCTGTTCGCACGCGCCCATCGCGGTTCTTTATAATTCATGCGAAGACGCGCGATTAATCGAGTTAATTCCTCGGTTCTTTTGTTCTTGTTTGTTTATAAAAGGCGACGAAAACTGGTAGCACCTCATGTAGTTCACGGATAGATTGTTGCTAACGTTCGATGTGAATATGAATATAGGTACATGCGGTTATAGTTTGCAAGTATACTCTCTAAAGTTGAACTAGTGAAAATTGCTTCACCATTTTAATTAGTGAAAAAAACTACAAATTTATTAGTGGATATTTACTATTTCATTCAGTAGTTTTATAAAACTACTTATTTAATTTGTATTTTTTACTAATTTGATTAGTAGTTTTAAAAAAAATACTAATCAAATAGTGAATATTTACTAATAAATTAGTAATTTTTTTCACTAATTGAAATGGTGGAGCAATTTTCACTAATTCAACTTTAGAGAGTACCTATTATATATATAATATAAAGTCATACCTATAGACTTTTCGTATATAACATAATAACGAGCTTATAATGACTTTATTGGATATATATAAAATATATCAGGAAGATATTTGTTGATATCGGCACGGTTATTGTAATTGTAACGCTTATATACCGTCAATAGTGCAGCAGCAGCAACAGCAGCGATTGAAATACTAATTGCACAGGAATTAGGCGGGTATAGGTGTTAGAATGGTAATTGCTAGCTCTTATGGTAATGAGCAGTTTCGAGCGAAAAGAGAGAGAGAGAGAATTAACCGCTCAGCCGGTTACACTCGATAGATTAATTGCAGTAGTTTGCCCTACGCGTATATAGCATTTTAGCGATACATTGCGAATTACAGATTTTTAATATTCCGCTGTTCTTATAAAAGTTTCAAACTATTACCGGACACATTATCTCTCGACATCGGTCTTGCCATTGATTCAGCTTACTTTGAATACAATGCCTGAGCATCACTACACCGGCTACTATATACAAACACACGAAATAATTGGATTTGAATATAACGAAGAGAAGAAAAAGGTTTTGTATAGTATAGACCCTCGAGTCATCACTTTCACTCTTTGACCGATCTTCCGCCTTAAATCCATCGTCGTCGTCGTCGTCGTTTCCTCCCCCAAAATTGTCTGGCACCGCGTGCACGAATCGTCTACATACACACACACATATATACACGTGACCTCGAAATTCCGCGGGTCCTTGCAGCGTTAGAGAAGTGACGCGACAGAAGGGACAAACAAAAGCATCGACATCGCTCACTCTCTCTCTCTTTCTAGACAAAAAGTATATAGCCCAACGTTTTTTTTGCCACGCCCGCATGAGAATGTCCGCGGGTTTCGTCGGAATCGATCGCGTCGAGTCGTCAGGTCGCGCACAACAGAGACGAGGAAAAATGTAAATTGGATGTGTATATATATATATATATATATATATGTAGTGTAGGCCCTTATACCGATTTGGCGGCCCCCGGGAATCCAAAGTCGTGGATGGATGTGAATGTGTGTGTTTTTTTGGAAAGGGGTGAGGGATCGTATAGCGATGTCGAAAGGTTTTCGGATACGTTTGTGCGCAAACGTGAAGAAGAGGAAGAGAAAGAGAGAAAGGAGGATGAGTATTGTGTGCGTTGTTGATCGGTTAAATAATGGGGGTAAGAATTGGTATAGGTTTGATGGTTTGAAAAATGGAAGGTTTGGGTAGTTGCAGCTAGTTTTTAATTAGGAGTACGGGGTTAGAAATTATTCGATTACTAATTAAAACAAATGTATTTTGAAGGGCATGCAATTAGCTACGCTGTTAAAAGAATAGGTATTTTACATTGTTGTCTGTATGAAGCACACTTCTATTATAATATTCATATGAGGAATTGTATATATCAAATTATTCATTCAAATGAATCGACAGGTGTAACATTTTAGTTCGAAATCACATGAAATACCGATTTAAGACACGGATTCCATTGAAATCTTTCGACTTCCTAGATCTGCAGATTAAATTAAAAATGTTTACCTTATGTATATTATCCTCCCCAAAAAATATTTTAAACAAATACACTGGTACCAGGGTAAAGGAATTGTTTCAAGTTTACACGACAAGTAACATCGTTAAAATATACAATAACCGATTTTCGAATCATCACATGTCAACTACATATATACACCAAACTTTTCATCGCTTATAATATCAACCAAATCGATTACCACAATAATTTTCCCACATCATTATCACTCACGCATACGCATCGAAACAACCCAACCCATCACTCGACTACTATCTCAAAAGCGTTGTGTGTACATATATATATATGTGAGGGCAGTAAATTACCTTCATCCCTTTCCCATATCCAAAAAGCAACGACTACGACGTCGACAACGACGACGACGAGCGACCACCTCGTTCTTCTCCCCCTTGACAGGCCTGTATATATATATATATATATATACCTACTACTGCGCATACAGCAACAGCAGCAGCAGCAGTAGCCTAGTGTATCACGGTAGGATACCTATATACCTCGACTTCTCTCGTTCCCCGACTACTACGTACGTACGTACGTACCTCTATATACACCGTACATACGCGAACCAGACTACACTGCTACTACTACTACTACTACTACTACTACCTTGCGACAGTAGCACCGTGCAACAGCTCCATTAAAGCACAGACTCTCTTGGGTTTGCTTGCTGCGCGTTACGCTGCCGACTACTACTCTTCGTTTCATTCTCTCTCTCTCTACCGCGCGCGGGCGCAAAGGCGACTTTAATAAAGGGCTCATAAATACATCAGCGTTCACAACCCTCTTTTATATATCCACTCGGGCTTTCCCTAAACTGGACGATCGAGGCGAAAGAGAGGCGAGGCTAGAAAGAGAAGAGAGAGAGAGAGAGAAGAGAGACACAATGCCATTGTTTTTCGACTTCAAAGAGAACCGTGCCGCGCGTGCGCTGCTACCACCACGTCGCTCCTAAATTCTTCTACGTCAACCTCTGTTTGCATGTGTGTATGTATGTGTATCTGCGAGGTTTTTGTATATATACGGAGAGAGAGAGAGAGAAAGTCGATCGTGCGCTTGATGCGCCACGTTGTTTGTTTTTCTTTTTTTTTCGCTTCGCGGGTATATCGACGCTATACGTATATATGTATAAGATATACTTCGTCGCGGTCGTGTGAGGAGGGTTCGTGCATATATAATCTATGTACTGCGTATTTAAGCTGTGAGACAGAACCGTGATGTCGCTGCGAAATCAAAGCTTTATAACGCGCGGCATTATCGAGGTGAAATTTCAAGAGCTTATATATGTAGCGCACATATATATACCGCCGACACTTCGAGAATACCGGGTAATAAACGACGTGCGGCAACGACAACAGCCGCAGCTGCTGCTGCTGCTCTTTTGCCCAATTATATACGCGTGAAATCTTTCTTTCTCTCATACCCTATGCGTATATATATACCGCCTGTACTCCGATAAGCGACAAATCGGAAGAATCCGGAAAAGTACATACCTTATATATACCTATACATATAGAAAGAGCAAGAGGTAAGATCCAAACAATATATACCGCGTATATATATATATATATACATACACACATATATAATATGCGTTCGGCCAAACATCAAAGCAGCCGCGCGCGACCGCGCTCTCGACATTTTTTCCGCGCCAAAGTCGGGGATTTGAAAAAGCCGCATATCTATCTATATATATATATATACATACGTGTGTATAAGGTAACGCGGGTTGCAGCAGCAGCAGCAGCAGCTGCCACACCGTAAGAAAAAAGCACATCGCCAAGCGCGCGCGCGCGCGCTCGCAGAAGGAGAAGAAGCAGAAGAAGAAGGAGGAGGAGGAAAGAGAGCGAGGCTGCCTAAGCAGCAGCAGCAGGAGCAGGAGCAACAGCAGCAGCAGCAGACCCACCGTGCGCGTATGGGCCGCCGCGGGCGAGGCACGGTAATTGCCGGCCGCGTGCGCGCTCGCTCGCTCGCTTCGGCCTCGGCCTATACATATATAAATACGCGTATATGGTATGTGTGTGTATGTGTGTGTGTACGTATGTGCGGGTACCCCCTTAACCGTGCAACGAGTAGCCCCTGGCAAAAGAGAGAGAGAGAGAGAGAACGTACTCGCGTATGTAAATGCCGCACGCATTGTCTTATATATATATATAAGCGTAAGAGAGAGAGAGAGAAGTTAAAGATAAAAAGCGTCTTTTCGCGCTCGCGCGCGCAAGAGAGAGAGAGAACGAGCGTGGTATACATATATTAAGGCTTTGATTTATGCCGTGTGCGTATTGCTGTGTATAAGGTGAAGGGAGGTATATATATAGGTAGGTAAGTGCGGACCGGGGATTATATAATGTGAGATAGGCCGAAATTATAAGCTCGTTTTTTCGCGCCTGTTTTGCCGCGAGTGTATATATATATATATATATATATATATATACATGTATGCGGTTGGGAGGTACCACAGGTGAGATTGTTTTTTGACGAGGGCGAGAGAGCTTGCACTTTGGAGCAAGCACGTGTGCATGTAAATATATATGTGGATGGAAGAAATGTTTAAGGTTTGGTGGTAGAAAAGGTTATTGGAGGGAAAAAATTTAACGTGTTTGGTAGCTGGTTGCATGCCTGGTACCAGATATACTGCTATATGGGGGGGGGGGGGGATGTTACGATAATCCCGACTAATCTTTCTTTCAAAAGAAAAGCTAGTATAAACTTTTAGCCTGATTATAAGTCTTCACATGTTTCTACATATATAAAACTTTAATTTTAATTTTTAATGGAACGAATGCATCTAGGTCTCCTTCTTATACTACGAGAAACCTCATTATTCCATTAGAATATATACGTATATATACCAGATATCTCTGCCTTTTACTGCACCGCACAATAAACGCAGAATATTGTCAACCTATACGTCCTTCCTCTCGCATAGTCCATCGATTTCCTGCATCTTCTCCGCGTGCAACCCAACCCTCCTCTCTTTCATCTTGTCCATATCATCTTCAACTCCCATATATACATACACACATATATACACACACACACGTATATATATCTCCTACTCGTCATATCCTTGCTACCGTACTCACCGCGCATCGCGCAAACCCACCCAGGAAAACTCTTCTCTCTCTTTCTCTCTCTCCTATATACACTATATGGGCGAGGCCTCTCTTTCTCTCAGCGGCGGCAACCTCTCATTCTCCCCCTCCCGCCCGTTTCAAGCTCGTTATCGGCCTCTCGCTCGCGCCATATATCAAGAGCGCGGTATATATACGCAGAGAGAGAGAGAGAGAACTGCTCCTCTCTTCCATCCTGCCGCGGCGCGAGCGCGCTCCTCCTTGCTGCAGACATACACACACACACGTACACATATACTTGGCTTCCTCTTGTCCTTCGAGAGATGCCGCGCGCCTCCTCGTTACCGCACGCACTTGTGGCTCTCTCTCTCTCTCTCTGACTCTTTCTCTCTCTCTCTCTCTCTCTTTTACTCCCCTTCTTCTTCTCCTCCCCGGACACGCGCGCGTTCACGTCCATTGTTCGCGTTGTGCAGGGCCGCCTTATTACTACGCAAGGCCACCGCGAGTATAGCCACGTTCCTCTCTCTCTCTCTCTATATATATACACACTAATGTTAAGGGAGAATAAGAGTAGAGAGAGAGAGAGAGAGAGAGGAGACGCCTTTATCGGAGAACGATCCCGTGTGCCGATGGACCTCATTGCCCAACTTGCGCGCGCGCGAGAGAGAGAGAGAACGCGATGCGGCTCTCTTTGCCGGCGGCGGTGGCTTTCTTCTTCTTCTTCTTCGGCTTCCTCTTCTTCTTCTTCTTCTACGCGCGGTCGCGATTAATGCTGCTGCTGCTATTGCTCCTGCTTCTACCGCGAGAGAGCGGAGGTAAAGGGAGACGCGCCCCGGGATTCCTGCGCGCGCGGTCGTATGTGTGTGGATGGAACTGTGTATATATGTGATGCGTGGATGATGTCAATCAGCGTATTTTAGCTCGTTGATTGCGGGTGGTACGAGTGATATCCCGGTGTCTATACTCGTCCTTATAAAATATCTCTGGTTTTAATATATATGTATAACTTACATGTACTGTTAAACTATAAATGTATAGAATGCGGATTATTATTGTAGGTCGAAAAAACGCGTGAGCACAATCGACTCGCTGCGGCTAATAAATTTTCCTAATACACGGTGCCACATGTGACGATATGTTATATAGAAAGCTTGATATGTATATAATAAACGTCTGTACTCGTTGCTAATGAGCTTTATAGCTCACTTTACATATATATACCATTGTATAAACCAATTTTTTACGAATTCCTTTTATGTATATATATATATATAATAACGATGGAATATAACGCTGTTGAGAACACAGCACCCGCCACATATAACATTTTCACCTCCGCGATCGTCGTCCCATGTTGTAATCTCAAACAAACAGCGTGTTGTTGTCCAAAAAAACTTTTTTACCACGGTCGCGCTTACGTGTATATATATATATACCTATATATACTTCTTGTAATTCTTTTCTACCGACAACCTACATACACGAAAACACGAAAACAAAAAAAAAAAAGAAAAAGTTAAGGAACCAAAACCCGAACGGCATTACGTATAGACGCGCGACTATTAACCCATAGTATATACACCGGTACATCCGAGCATCAAACAAAAAAAGGCAACTAATTCAAAACCGTAACGAACCAAAAAGATTCTTTCTCTCCCACGTATATATATACACACACACACACCTTTACACACGCTTATATATATTTGTTCAGGACACGTCGTCGCGTCGTTCGAATTATCAACGCTCTTCTTTTTTTTTCACTATATCCACCTCCTATCCTTCACTTCTTTTTCTATATACATATATATACACACGCATCGCGACGCGACCTCAGCATCCGGGGGAGCGCACCAACATCAGTGTATATATATATATATACTGTCTTCAAAGACGTACATCGCGTGCATGTATACATATCTATATATGTATGTGTACTTCTCGACCCCCCATGCGGAGTTCCTTCGTTATTAGACTTCCCGTCCGGCGGTTGTGGGAGAGTAAGCGCGCATTCGCGAACTTCCTCTTATATTCCTCTCTCTCTTTTCTTCTACTGCACATGTGCACGCGCTCAGTGTCCTCGCGTTTCCTTCCTCGAGGTTGTATATATACGTATATATAGCAGTAGTAGTAGAGAGAGAGTGAGCGTCCCTTCACCTGTTGCGCTGCACGCCGGAGTTTCATTCATAAGTGGAGAGAGAGAGAGCGAGAGAGTGAGTGAGTGAGCGGGTACACTTTGGCTCTCATTCATGAGTGTAATCAAAGGCAAAGCGCGAAATTGCCACGAGAGAGTCCGGTTGCTTGTGAAGGTTACATATACATATACATACGTGGTTTGGATTTCGGAAACGACGTTGTTGTTATGTACTGTTGTCATTGTTGGTGTATGTATATATATACAGACACACACGATTTATATACGCGACGTATACGGGATTTTCCTTTATATCGGTATATAAACTTCAAAAGTAGACGGATCTTATATATATATTTTAATTAAATTCTCCGATGGATATAACGCGGTTATTAAAAAAACTCCCCTCTTAATCGAATCGCTGTCAAGTGCGGTAATATATATTACCGCACGACTTTTAACTATATAACATTTTCTAAACCTACCATTACTATATACAATTTTTACACTCTATATACGCAATATAGTGCCTTTATTAACGACCGCACATTATTATATATCGATCACGTACCACCTCCGCGCGCGCGCGAATTCCAGCAAAAATGTCAACCTCGTCGTTGCGTTCAAACAGGTTCCACTTCTCTCTCCGCGGTCTCTCTAAAAACATCCATATATATACCGCGAGAGATGCCCCACCTGCTAATCTCGACTCAATAAACCCATCGTATTTTACCCACACACACGTATACTTACTCTCACACATATATATATAACATATACGTTTCCCTTCTCTCTCTTCAGGTTGCGCTTTTTCGCTGCTCGCGAGCAGCAACAGCAGCACGCGCTTCCATTCAAGCCCCGCGCGAGTGTGCTGTGCGCGCACTCTCTCTCTCTTGCCCATTCACCGAGCGAGCCAACAGGGTTCATTCACCAACGTGTGCGCTTGCTCCGCGGGGGAGAGAGAGAGCGGCCGGCGCTACAAGTATACGAGTTGCCGACCACATCCGATATATATATACGGTTAGAGGGGAAGTATAAGAGTATGTGTGTGTGTATGTATGTGGAGAGAGTGCAGGGTCGATCGGATGGTAGCGATTCGAATGCGCGCGTGTATAAGGTATATAAGCTGCTGGTTGGTGTGTGTGTGTGTGTGTGGAAATGTGTTTTTATACGTATATATGTACGAAGTGCGTTGTCGTTAGGTTATTGAAGGTTATTGAAGATTTTCGTTTGAAGTTGCGTTAGAAATGTATATGTGTTTATTATATTAGAATTGATTATGTTAGAACCGATATAAAATTACCTTTTTTATACTTTATATTATACTCTGGATGATTTAAGCTTTTACTAATTCACACCAAATGCAATTTCATGCAAAACTCCAATACTACCACCCTCGTCCCCCTCATTGCTCTATTCACGCATACAAATACATTCCGCATCTACACGATATTCAACCAACAAGCTAAACTCTCCACCATCAATTCGGAAATCTCGGTACCGCATTTTTCTCCACCTTCTAAGCCACATCCTCGATTCCTTCTGGAACCATTCTCGCAAAACACATCTACTCCGCTACACATTCCTCTCTCTCTACCGATCTACTTATCACCTGTATATATACATACATACATACACGGGCGCACCCACCTAATCCTAAAAACCTTTGCACCACAATATCTCCTCCTTCCTGCTGTTGCTTCTATATACACTAACAAAAACACACAGCTGTGCATACTGTACACGCGGGGCCGCATGCATATATATCCGCTAGCAACTATATATACACACGACACACGTTTTCTAGGAAATTCTTCCTGAAAAACACGCGAGATCGCCGTACCGATTACTTATCCGGATTGCGCCTCCTTCTCTTTAGAAGATCAAGCTATATATATATACGTATACGTACGTACGTACTACTACTACTTATGCGCAAGCCACAGCGGTATATGTATAATGCGCATAAGCGCGGCAACGTTTCTCGAGTGTAAAATCATAATCATATCGGGAGGGGCAGCAGCAGCACAGCACAGCATACATGTATATGTTATACGCGTGTACTTATATAGAGAACAGCTCTCTTGTCTCGCTTCGACGATCTAGACGCGCGCGCGCGAAGATCGATCGGAGAATGTATAACGAACGGCCGCCATTTACCACCTTATTATGTGTGCAAGTGAGAGAAGAGAGAGATTTTTGTTGTATGGTGTGCAGGTATGTATATATGTATAGGAGAGTGGTGCGAGATGACTTGCACTGGTCATTGCGAGCGAGTATGAGCGAGAGAGAGAGAGGTGAGGATCGATCACGCACGCGCGGTGGCGGAGATAAGTCTGGGGTAATATTTCAGGTGGTGGAAGGTTTTTTTTTCATTTTGCTTGGGATGCGGTCGTTGGTTGTGGCGTGCGGTGTTGTCTTTTTTTTTGTTGTATTGAGGGGTTATGAATGATTAGGTTGAGAGTGCATATGGGTCGATGGTAACGAAGAGGTTTGTTGAAAATTAAATTGAAAATAAAAAAAAGATTAATTTAGAAAGATGTATACGGTAATCGGGAGAGGACGTACGTGACTATGTTTGAGCTAGGAAGGCTTTTGTTACCTATGTATAAATAGAATACTTTCGAAGTTGTTTAAAAATGATAATTTAAAATATTATAGATTATTGTTTAGCTCGGGAATTCCTGGTTCAATTTAATTAAATAAGATAGTTTCTTTGTCTAAATACAATGATAAATAGTGTTATATAGGATTTGTAGGACAAATCGAAGCTTAATCTTGAATTCCACTTCGACTAATTCACGATTCTATGGTATAATCGTAAATTAAACTCTGACCAATCTTATTATATATTATTATTATATTAAATAAATGGATTTATCTATTTTTCTGCTCTTCAATTCTCCGGATCTCCGGATCTCCGATTTTCCAGTCTGATAATAAAAAAATTAAATCATAACTGCTTATGATGTTGATGGATTCTATTCTTATTTCAAACAAAATATCTGGTGAACGAAAGTCATAATTATAAATTTAACAGACTAAACGTTAGCGAATTAGGAAAAGTCCTATACTTAGTCACGATTCAAATTTTAAGTTATTGGAAATTAATTATTCATTGGAAGCTTAAAATTTAATTTAATTGTTCAAATTTGCGATAATTATCTTACACATCAAAAAGTGCTACAAATTAATTGTCAGACCAGTGCGGAACATTAATTAACCGTATATGAATATAGAAACAGAGAGAAACAGCGACACTTATATAGATTTCCATAAAAACAAAAAAATATTTATTGTTTTCTTATAAAGTTCAATTCATCGCCTCTTATGTAACCAAAAAACATTTAAAATTCCAAACCTAAAACCTACCAAAAAACCACCCGCCCACTACCTACATATAAATACACAGCAATAAAGTAACTCACCACATCCACCGACTCCATCTTCCCTTCCTCTCTTCCTCCGTTTCTCCATCCCATCCTCTCATACATACCCTATCCGAAACCATCATCGCGCGCACAATACACAAACACACACACATACACGTAACCAAACAGAGAACAAAAGCCACTGCACCGCGCGGCGACAAGTGCAGCGCGCGCATGCATGCACACACGCGGAGTAGAGAAGACAACAGGACAGTAAACGCGGCCGACACGTCGCTGCGCGCCGTCGTTACTTTCAATCAACCCTGCGCCAACCCATGGTAAATTTCACTGTGTGAGTATTGTATATACACATATATGTGCGTATATGTATATAGATGGCTACTGGCTAGTCAGTAGTATAGTAGTAGTAGGAGCGTATGGTAGCGCTCGCGGGAAACCTTATTAGATGTCTCTTTGTTTGTGCACGGCGAAAGAGAAAAGAGAGGAGAGAAGACAGGTATGTCGGTAGAAGTAGTATATAGTGGTATAGAGGGTATAAGAGAAGGATCGTGAGGTGGGATTGATGTGTAAAGTGACTGTGACAATGATGTTTATGTGTACGCGCGGCTTCCGGAGTACAAAAGAGAGATTGGGCGTTAGGTTGGTCGGGTCTTTTTGAAGGGATTTGCGGAAACGTTGATTATTTTATGGTTTGATATAAAATTGACGTGGTTTTATCATGCGACGTATAAGGTAGAATATATAGTAATCAAATGATGGTCGATGTATACAGGCGCCAGCTACATACTCGTTCGAGTATTCTTTTTAAGTATGAAGATTCAAAACCACTACCCTGGTAGAAAAAATAACCCAACCAAAATGGTTTAACTGCAACGGTTGGTCAGCTTTTTGGGGCAACGAATAACAAAAGTATTGACCAACGGTTAGCCAACGGTTGCTATAGATTATCAATAATTAAATATCTAAATATTTATGAAACAACAACATTAACTAATAAGAAATATAGATATGTAAAAACGATTTATTTGTAGAAAGTAATAAAAATTACGGTAGTAGATTAATAAAAATATTGTTAATTATAGTGGGATTGGAAATAAAATTATTTAATGGTTAATAGCTGCATAAGTATATATAAGCGTACATATGCGGGACATATATGTATATATAAGTAACCTCAGATTGAACTCGAAGTTTACTTATCTAAATCTATTTATGTCAACTAAGGTACTGTTTAAATATTTTTTTTTAACATTTCATGAATAATACATTTTTCCATAATTTTATTTAATCAATAAATTATGTAAATTGACTTTGTCGTGATTTTTAAATATTAAGCATTCGTTGACCAACCGCAAGGATAATTCCATAACGAAATAAGCGGTATTTATTACCAACCATTAATTAAACGGTTGGCCAAACCTTTGCGATTTGGCGAACGGATGGTAAACGGTTGGTGATCGTTTCTACCCGGGTACTAGGGGCGAAATCAAAGAATTATTATAGTACTAGGATAAAATCATTCCAAGAGCTGCGCAAATATGAAAGTCTCTACCTGCTGAAATTAGAAATTTTTTTTCTCTCAGAAGATTGAAATCGGCTCTGAAAACATATTTTCTTGATCTCGACTAAACCACTCACAAAATAAATGATTTATATATGCTAATTAATTAATTGAAGTTTTATCTCCTATATATATATAGTTTTTATTGGTATGAATGTTATTTATAAGCATGATTTATGAGGAATGTCAGAAACTTATACATTTTAAATTTTAGTTTTAAATATGTTTCTGCAATATCTTGATTATCTACATCTACAATTCATTTCTATCAATACCTGCTTGAACTGTGATATCAATCATTTTGAATTTTGATATACAACTCGTTAGTAGCTCATTTTTAAGTATCACTGTGATATTGCGAATTATTGGAAATTAGAAAGACTACCGGTAGAAAGAAAGAACGAAGAGTAACAATTATTGGACAATCGCCATGCAGGTGTACATTACACACCACAGGTTCTACAGTTTGACACAAGTTCATAAATACTTATAATAACTTAATCTCACTTGTTCAATCATACTTACCTACTCTACTACTCTTTTACCTATATTTTATAGATACTGTCACTGTAAACTTTGTTAACAAATATTCAAAATATTGTAATAAAATTTATACTGCAAACTATAGTATTTTACTACCACTATTGCTACTATGGAAAAGTAATTATCAACCGACTTGAAGTATAGTCACCGATATTACAGTTCGATTAATTTGATAAAATATTCTTCTCATTCATCATTATCATCACTACATATAAGACATTCAATTCACACACTGCGACATACTTCCTAAAAAACCCCCTACGATACCTCACCACCAACATCAATTATCCAACTATACATACCTATACCCCCTCCCCCACAAAAAAACACAACCCACAACCGCTAGCACATTTCTAACACAACAAACGAAACCTCGCACAGGTTGCCACACAATGTCTCCCCCGGCGGCACTTCTACATATATACTCTACAACATAATACTCGAATTACGCACGCACGCACGTATATACACGTTTAATTGGCAATATAACGCTGCGCGCGCCCCTCATTTTCACCACCCAAACCTTACACATATATATCGATCCTCACTTGGATATAATACCTGTATACCTGCTTTATTTTTTGTTACCTTCGCTCAGTGGTATACGCGCATTTAACGACCATACGCACACGCGTACTTTACAAGATTTACACGAAACCACGCGCGCGTCGCGTTTCGCAATCGTGCCGCAGGGGCATGAGAGAGTATATATAAGCGTAAGCAATGCCACTACTATATATATACACACGCACATTGCTCGGTTGCTCTCGCGTGGTGGCGGCGCTTGTTAACGATAGAAATCCGATCGCTACAATACCATTATTTAGCTCTCTCTCTCTCTCTTTCTCTCTTTGGGTTTATACGTATGTATATATATATACACACGCGGCCTATTAGAGCCGATCGTTACCCGCTTCGCCAAAGACGCTAATGATTTCATTTCAACGCATTCCCGAGCAGCAGGAGAGAGGATGGCTGCTGCTGCTGCTGTTGCTACAGTCCTGCGACCGCCGGTCGGACCGGTTGCAGCAGCAGCAGCAAGCCGCCCTCTTTTTTCGTCTTCTCGATGCGTATATATATATAGCAAGCGCGTGATTTTTCGGTCGTGTATAGGTGTGTATATATATAAGAGACCGAGAGGGAGGAAATCTGCGCGCAACCACGAGACTCATGCACATTTGCATAATGTGTGTGCAGCACGTCGATGACGATGATGACGCTTATACGAGCATGTGTATGTGTCTGTGTGTGTATGTATGCGGTGTGGGTAATAAAAGGCGACCTCGTGTGACGAGAGGTTGCAGGGAAAAAAACGGCGAAAGGAGGTATCTTACGCGTGTATATATATATAGGTTTTTTTTGCGTGCGGAGTTTATGTGGAAAGAGAGGGAAGGGAGTGGCAAAAGCTTATATAGGAACGTCGTCGTATATACCCCCCTCCGCCCTTCGTATAATATCTATATGGTAATAATTTGTTCGTTTTATTTCTTAATCAAATCGAACGTTAAAATTTTTATTGGATCGTGGATATGCGAGGATGGGAATTATAATCTTATGGGGAAGGGTTGAGGTATAATTCGCGTACGTTTGGAGCTATAAATTTTTGAAATAATAAAGACGTTGCGGGATGTGAGAAGGAGAAGAAGACGCGGTGTAGTGTTGTAGGGTCTTAATTCAAATCAATAAATGTTGTAATAAGGCTGTTAGTCGATTATTAATATCTCGTTATACCCTGAGCTTATACCTGATGATTTGGTTTATTTTTTACTTAGGTTTTGTGTTGAGCGCGGGTTCGCGTAGTTTCTCGGACGATTCAATTAAAGTTTACGAGGCTACGTATATAAATAACTAGACGCGACTGTATTGTATACAGATCTGGATTTAATTCATTCTTTTCGTAACTTTTGGTATATTCGATAATTTCATTTGCGTTTCTTGTTGTTTAGCATCACTGTAGATCACCGAAGTTAAGCAGTATTAGGAGTTGTAAGTACTTAGATCGATGACTGCAGGATACACTGTATCACTTTGGCAATCATTTAGTATATTTTTTGCTAATTTTCATAAAATATACTGACAATGATTTGAATATGTTTTCCGTAAATTCTATATATATGAAATAATACAAATTGTTGTATTCTTCATTAATATAACAATAATAAACAAGTAATCAAGTGACAGACCGTTAAAATTCAAAAAATTACCAGTTTTTCTAATAAAATTTACTATACTTCTAATAAATTTTACTAGAAAAACTGGTAATTTTTGGGATTTTAGCGATCTGTCACTTGATTACTAAGCCCACTGGTAAAATTTACTAGGAAATTTCTCTCCGTGTACTATATTCAGATAACTAGATTGCGAATAAAACGCTAAATGACTTAACCATCAATTTTAATAAAGGAGATATTAATCATAAAACCATTAACTCCTGCAAAATCAAGCATATATCAATAACAAATATATATAGGTATTACAATCACACCCTACTTTAACCCATCGTCCAAATAATCGTCAACTATAAATATTCTCCTTCCTGCACCTATTATCCACACATACCCCGCACGACAACTGTCGCCTCTTCAACTAATCATCACCTTCCCCCATTAAACCCAACAATCGTCCATCCGCAGGTTACCTCCGCACTCGATATAATGACCAACGCAGCTCTTCAACTGCAGTATAATACACTGCACCACTACTTCAGCTATATACTCTCTCTCTCTCTCTACGTACACTCGGCTTATTATATAGACCATCAAATTAAGAAAGACTCAAGCCTACACACACACACACACACGAACGAATAAGAATGCTCGCGCGCGCGTGCGCGCGATTCTCTTCCGTGACGATCTATCTACCTATCTACCGCGTCCATCTGCTCTCTCTCTCTCTCTCTTAAGGTGAGGGGCCTCCCTCCTTGCACACACGCGTACGTACGTACGTACGTACTGACCGTCTTAATTATCGCGCACACGCTGCTGCTACTACCGTCACGGCGCTGCGATCCTAATTAAATTGCCGGCTAATTAAGATCGACCTTAATATGCGCTCTCTCGTTATACGCCTCGTCTGCGCGCGCGAGCACCAGCGGCGATCCGCGAATCCGTGCGACGTCCAATCTATATATATATATATATATGTATATACTACCAAGAAAGCCTACTTATCATTCCCCCGATTTCCCCTCTACGTACGTACGTACGTACCGAAGGATACTATACACACGTCGTGGGTGTCCCCTCTCAACTGGGGGTCGCCTTCTATCTATCTTTCTCTCCTTGCAGCAGCAGCTTGTGATTTTGCGCGACTCGGGGAATTTCAAATGCGCCGGGTCTCTCGTTTATATATATATATATATATAGGAACGCTGTGCGGTAATTGACGACCGAGCCGCGCGGAAATCGAAGCCGTAGCAGTAGTAGTAAAGATCGAAGATCATAACTCGCTTCCTCCGAACGCGCGCGCACGCGCAAGCGCAGGAGATAATTATCATAGAGATACCTCTCTACTACTGCTACTACTCGTTTGTGCTGACGGGGAAAAGGAACGAAGGGAGGGGAAAAGAGAGAGAGAGAGAGTGCATGCGCGTGTGTTCACGGTGAGCGATCGGTCTAATGCTGGCACACGACGAGTGCGCCCGCGCGCGCGCGTGTGCAAGACGGAGTAGCGCAGCGCTGACGAGGAGACGTCGACGCGCGCGTGCATGCGGCAGTATATATAGTGCCAGATGCGGTTGCTATATATCCTTCTCGTACAGTGAGGTCGCGGTGTACGCGCTTGGGCTAATTAACATCGTGTGTGTGGATGTGTATGTTTTTTTCTTTTCTTTTTCTTTTTTTTTAGATAAAAGGTATAAGAATGGTGGAGATAGGTGGTTCCGTAAGGTTTAAAAATTTTTATTTATGAAAAATTTGGTGGATGGGGTCCGGATTATTTGGGTATTTTCTTCTAAAATGATATTGTATAGCTATACTTTGTGTTGTATACGCATTTTTATTATATGACATGTATAGTATATAATATAATTATTCAATATCTATATTAATTGGTTATTTTAAAACATGATCCTGACTTACTTAGGCATAAAATAATGTATAATATTTTGGCAGATAAACATGCATATATAGTAGTTGATAATAAATAGTTCCAAAAAATGAAGTATAACTTTGCTATTATAATTGTGATATTATAAAAGGATTATATATGAATATACGTTACCATGTCATGTTATGTGGAAAATTGCACACACACACAGATCTACACGCATATACACACAAAAATCACGTCAGTGCATTGATTTTAGTATGGTAAAAGATACAAGAAACATTAGTTATTTTTATTCTTAGAGTTATTAGTTCCACTATCAAAATTTATCATTTAGGGTATTTCTATGTTTTTGCTCGCATTGCGAATTTGTAGCGCGATTCACGCACCTACTGCATTATAGATATCTCGTTTCCTTGTTAATAAGCATCTCTGTACTTTATCATTGTCCAAACACGCTAATTGTTCATTGGAAAATGAGAAAACTGATGGACAGACTGTTCAAACATGTCTTCAGCTGTTAGAAGATCGATTATACCTGCTATATATACCATTCTGCAACTGTCACTTAAATATAGAGTATATTAAGTGATCCATACACTCTACACCTAAAAGCTTTAGAAAATTCTTCAATTTATCTAAATATCCACATATATATGTATACCTTTGATGGATCTTTAACTCCGCTCAAGTACCGTTCAGATACCACAATGACACTCAACGACCTACAATAACCGAACAAACATACATATACCAAATATCGCATCTTCACCATCCTATACAACCTCTCAAAAAAAACCCCTCTTCACATCTATATATAATAACCATACACATATAAAAAATTTTTCCCCAACTACATATTTCGCTTACCACATTATATATATACCCGATACAACTCAGAATCCCTCCCGCCGTTCTACGCGTAAATCACTATACACCTCGCTACTTATCTCTTATACCTTCTACCTACGTACAATTCTATAAATCGCCCAGCTCTCTACTCGCAAAAATCGTCCACACCCATATAGCTACCTAAGAAGCTCGCGCGCGCACACACCTCCGGGTGGTAATAGCACTCTCTCTCTCTCTCTCCTGCAAAAAAGAACTGCGCGCTACGAAGAGAGTTCACGCTCGTCGACACACACACACACACATATACATGTATA
>JAWWEQ010035702.1:0-20372 GCA_035583055.1 Torymus tubicola
TTGCTTCTTTCGCTCATCCTTTATTTTGTGAACGTATATATAGAGGGACTTGTCCGTCTCTCCGCGCACGCGCAAGGAACATTGAATCGGAGCTGACGTTTGCACTTCGTGCATGCGCCGCGCGCAGGTCTCTTTGGTTTATTTGTTCTGCTATGGGGGGGGGGGGTTCCTCAGGCTTTTAATTTATTGGACAAACTCATTATCACTTGTCTGATGGTATATACTGGAGAGGTTCCATATATATACATATATATGGGTGATACAAAAGTGTATATATATGGCGGATGATTTTCTGAAGATTTTCTGCGGTTACCGTGATGTTGGTGACTGTAATACTTCTACAACATTTGTAAATATCAACGTGCATTTGAATTTTATTATTATGTATATAAGGCAGAATAGCACGGATAGTGTAGTATATGAATTTTAGCTATTATTAGATTTATATTACGTATATTTGCGTATAAGATATCGAATTGACATAAATATACAATACGTAACAGCAATAGGAAACTTTCTAAGCAGTAAATATTCGTTTTATTATAACATTCGGCATAACTACAACTTTTTTTTTAAGACCCTCAAAAATACTTGGACGCGCGCGCGCGTTTCGATATTTTTTACGTGCGCGTATATTTATTCAGAAACGACGCAATTTTTAAAAGACATGTTAGCGTATCGTTGGTTGATTTGCCATTTGGTGCGCGCAGGAAACGCCTGTTTTATCGTTCGTAAAACACATATTTACGACGAAATCCGCCGTGCGGAAAAAGCAAAATATCAATACCACAGCAGCAGCAGCAGTTTCGACAACCAGACGCGAAAGTTTTACAACCAATCATAACTCAAACCCTCGAATATCCTTTATCGCAAGCGATTCGACCGTTTAATTTCGCTATACTTTGTATATGTATATATATATTCGTCGCACACGGCGTGAATATATCCGAAAAGAAATCACGCTGCAGCGCTAATTTTGACAATGTTGACTCCTCCCGGCTAATAAAACGTGAAACGTATCGGTATCATTAAACCGCCGTTTAATACACACAGACACACGCGTGCGTGGAAGCGAGCTAAAACTGGTCTTCCCTCTCTCATACATATCGCGTTGTTCATTTTTCAAGCCCGAGTTATTACATCTGTTCTAGGCTGCATTAACTGCACTCTCCGAATTCTCGCGATAATATACCTGCCAGTGTATATATATACATATATATATATACGCTGCAGCTACTGCAGTTCTCAGGACAGATGTCTCCATGGGTAATAAACTTATCGTGTATGCGCAGTCTTTTTCTCTCTCTCTCATTCGCGCATGCGAGAGATGCAGAAAAAAAAGGCACGCTAATGAGGCTGTAATACAGCGCGGGTTATCTCGACTGTTAAGATAGCAGCGGTGGCCTGGTGAGCTTCGGTAGCTCGCACGAATTTATGACGCTGCGCTGCGCGATTCCGCACTCTTTTTATTGCTCATATTTGTATTTGTACTTATCTTTCTCTCTCTCGTTTTCTCTCTTCTTTCTCCGATTACTTTTTTTTTCTTTATGTATATAAGCGTGATGCTGCAGCACATACGCGAAATTTTTCTGAGCTTTGCGAGAACAAACTATATGTGACTTATACCTGTATAGGTATAGACCTTTCGGTTAGCTGACCGCGCGAGCTTGTATATTGTATTTATCGCGGGTATCGATCGCACCACACAGCACAGTCGTTAATACGGTATACGCGCGAGAGTTCGTTATTTATACTGTAGCCTGAATTTATACGTGCCGTGGAGAATTGCGTCTTCGTTTATTTCTTTTTTTTTTTTTGTTTTCGGGGGAGGACCGCGTGAAGAAGTGCGGTAATAGATTTCTCTTTGAAAAATGGCAAGCGAACCTCATGGGTGATGGGTTGTAAAGTAGGGTTTTTAAAAGAGAACTGAGGTGGTTTATGGACGATGATGTATTGATGGTTGGAAAAATATGTTTTTGAAAATTAAAACGTTGAAAGATCACGCGCGTACGTTGATGTGAAATTTACGAAGAAGTATTATATCTCCGTATATATAGGTGAGTGTGGAATGAAATTTTAAATGAAGAAATGACAATAATATTTTGATGTAGATGTAGGTGTGTGCAGGTGAATTTTTTAATAAGTTCATTATTGAAAATAATTTAGTATAAACGTTAATGGATATGTACTATGAATTACAATGGAGTGTATAATTGTTACGCGTGTAACTGTATTAAAAGGAGATAATAAACTATGTATACCGCGAGCCGTTAGATGACGGTTTTCAAAGGATATTTAATAGCCCTATTATACTAAGCAACTCATGCTTATAAAGTTTTCTATTCCATCTCATCGTTTAGCTACAGCAGATTCAATTAACACTGTTAATTATTTAATGCTGAATTATTACATTTTGTTTAAAAATGACATAAATTTTATACATAAAAACACTGATTATAATGTCGTACTTTTCACCCGCCACCATAACACTTAATTTATATTCACTCCCAAATACACCTATATCTATTTATTTTAACCCAAAAAAAAGAACAAAAATTTCCTTCAACCGTGGGTATCCGCTATTACCCATCGCGTCGATCCTCCCGCGCCTCGTGTCGCACAGTAAATCCCCTCCCTCAATCCATAAAATCCTCTCCTCACCGGCATATATCCAGCAATAACGATAAATCGTTGCACACGCGCGCTCAGAGGCCGCTCGGGACGCCTTAACAATACCATCAGCTTCACCATATATACACACACACACATACGCGGCGCCTACTCCTTCTCCATACTACCGATTTTGCCAGCAAATCGAAAATCTCTCTCTCTCTCTTTCTCCCTCGCACGCGAGAATATTGTTCCGAAGTACACATATCCTAGACGTTTGACGGATAGCGCGATAATAACGCATCGTCCCGTGGGCGCGCGAACGCGTGAACATTGCGGTGTAGAAAGTATCACTGCATAGATGCGCATGTATGTACATATGTATGTATGTGAACCTATATGTATATATATATATATATATATATATATATATATATATATATATATCGAACGAGAGAGAGGGAGGCTTAATGGTCGAAGCCATTATCTTTATTTATTGCCGCGCGAAGTTCCGAACATCGGGCATAAATAATCGGGCGCACGGGTAATTGTGAGAATGCGCGCGCGATTGTTGCGCGCATTGAACGCGGGCGCGTGAAAAAGTGTATATAGGTATAGGGAGTTTTTAATTTTTACAGTGAATATGATGGTATACGCGTTAATTTGTAAATTAATCGATAAAAAATGTGGAGGAGAGAAGTGTATATATATATATATAGAGACGCGATGCGGTTATTTTATTGCCCTGGGAAAATTCAAGGCGTCTCTTCTTCCGGAAAGAGAGGAAAGTTTTTAATTGACTTTCTAAAGCCGCTCGTTCTTGTAGCCGAGGCATTCGAAAATTTTATAGATAACGAGCGTTTCAAATAAAGCGGTAAACAGCAATTAGAAGCGAGTGGTTTTGATGTCTTCACTATGGGTTTCTAGAATCTATAGAAGATTTTTTGTTTACTTCTTTTTCTGGTGGAATGCTGATGGGTGTATATATATACGCGCCAGGTGCGCTCTCGTACGGGTGTTTATTTGAATTTTATTGAGATGAATGAATTACAAGGATAAAAAGTGAAAATTTACGATTAATCGTATACGGTGATTTTAATATACTTTCTTCCAACGAGGGTATAATATATGGGTTTCGAAAAATTTGTATCGCAATTAATCGAGAAGTGTTATATTAACATACTTAAATTTCTATATATGCTATAAATTTTGAACCTGTCGAATTTATTTGTTAAAGGATAGCAACTGTTTGGGAGGGTCATTTTTTGTATTACTTTTGCAGCTATATCATTGTAATAAAAATTTATGTACAATTTACTTGCTAGTTTTATATGCTTCAAATTTTAGCAAATCCGTGCGATTATACCAACTGCGAAAAGTATATTTTTAGATCGCAGTCGATTCTTATGAGCGTACAATGTTAAATATGGTAGCATAAACGATAAGTTATAACCGTTCATTGGAATTATTTACGAAATAATTGACAGGTCGACTGCGGGAATATCGAATAAAGTTATTAAAAACATAATTGAACGACTCTTACAATGTCAATGACAATATATTACGGGAACAATGCTTTTATATATACATATATATGTTTGATTTAACGACTGTTCAATAATAATTCACGAGTTTTTCGTTTGACCTGCAAATATTGAAGCAGCGAAAGAAATACGCGAGCTATAATTAATCAGAGCGAAACCTGGTGAAATATTAATTTTCCACGCAGGGCGAGAATAAAAGATCTTATTTGTACAATATCGCTTGATTTATATCGAGCCGATGTATATCTGAGTTATGGGGTATATATGGATGGATGAATAACGGTGACGAGGTACTGGAACTTGTCCTTTTAAACTGGTGGTCGATGCGCTTCGCCGCGGGTATATAACACACAGACACCTCGTGAAATAAGAGCCTGCTATTTTATTATGGTATAGCCTGACCTTGATCTGTACTACTTCAATGAAATGTAACGTTATTTCTTGACGTTCTGATGGTTTCTGTGAGCAATGATGATGTGGAGATAGTTCGTATATTTTTTTTTAATAAAAATTGAACAATTAGGTTATATTTTTTCAATACTTGTTTCAAATTTGTATTATAATAAGAATGAGGAAAAGAATTTCGTAAGTATCCGTTTTTTTAATAATAATTTATGTCGAAACCATGCATGATAGTTTAAAGTTGAAAAAAATGTACCAAAAATCTTATGAAAAGCCTTAGGACGTACCGTGCTACGTATGCACAGAAACATGATTTTCTTTACTCAATTTTACATTGCTAACACGGTATAGGAATTAATATTTTTGGGATAAAAGCTCGCTTTGTAAGTTTTGATTCTAATTTTCTTAAGTAATACTAAAATATACGTGAATCAGGTTTATTTTTTTAAAAATCATTTAAGTCTACTGTTGCGATTTTTAATCTCTGTATTTTTACACGTCAATGCATATCCTATAAAGATGCAGTAAAATCTTTGACCCACTGGTACGTATTAAATATTTTCAGAGTATTTCTCACACCACAACGTTTCTACTGTCTGCGGCAATTGGATAACACACCACAGCATAACATTTTTACCTAAAAATTGAAAAAAAAAACATCGAATAAAAAAAATTAAAATATGCACTTCACATACACCCAATAGCTCTCTCACCCTACGATGACTCTCCTCTATATATACAGCCTCCCTTTCTCTCTCTCTCTATCTCTCTCAGAGGCGATGATTTGTACGTGCAGCGCGCGGCGCTCGGCTTGTTTATGGGGGCCTAGGCAATTGTTTAACTTAATTGCACGGCGTTACGACGGCACAGTTAGTTTCCTCATGCAACATGCGCGCACACACACACACACACACACACACACACACACACACACACACACACACACATATATATATATATATATATATATATATATATATATACGACTCTATAGCCAACACAGAGTGGCGCGCGCGATCGCCGAGGCAAATAGAGTTATTACCCGTCCGAGACTTTTAGAGCCTCGCGCGCGCACGCGTGAGTTGAAGAAGGAGGGGAAAGAGCATCATCGACGTGCAGCTTTACGGGCCCCGCGTGTGTATATTGCAACTCTTGCGCCCGTAAGCTAAGGCATACTTTTCGCCTCTTCTATATATATATATATATATAATACTCTCCCTCATTCATGAACGCGCGCATGTAAATACTCATTTTCAACGCGGTTTGCGCGCCCACGTATATATATATATGCGAGTATTGTGAGTGTGCATGAGGTGAGGAGGATTTTTGTTTTTGTAAGTAGTTTTGCGATTTTGAAGATGAGTATATGCGGCTTAGAATACAAATTGCGTGGTGAATGAGATGTTTAACACGTGTTGTTTTGAAGGGTACATTTTGTCCTTTTCTGTAAAGGAAGTAAGCGAAGTTTTAAAACATTCAAATGTATACTTACTGTTGGAAATACCGATTATGGTTGTGGTGTTGTATAAATTATGATTAAGTGTCATGGTTTGCTTAAATATATGCGGATACCAAATCAAGTGGTAAACAGTTTTTTTAACGCTGCCGCAGGGACAGTAGAATACAATATTTGAAGATATCATCGCAAAGAAAATATTGTAGAGTTATCGAAAATCTCGGTTAGTCATGAGCTTATTAGTAAAATGAATAATTAAGCTGAGTTATTGTAATAATAAAATTAACATAAACATAAGTCATTAAGATAAAGGCATTCGCGGAAAAATGATCTTTAAAATGATAATCCCATATGTTTCTATGCCGTAACTCATATTTAATTCGGTGACTTTTCATACGGTAACAATGTTATACGTATCTCACAAGACTAACGATCTAATTAAAATATTTGGAACATTATCCTATCTCGAGATGAATCATTTAGTCGGAAATTTCTTTAAATAATTAACTATAAAAATAAAATTTATGTTACTATTTGGATTTATTTATTTAGAAAACTCAGTTATGATTTGCAGTATATTATACAAGTTGAAGTTATGCCTTGCCAAAGAAATGTATTGCTACAATTATGCCTGATAAAATATTGGAAATATATTAGTATACAGCATAGTAATACAATTTTTATATTACAGGTAACACAAGGATATATATTATTTACGGAGATAATGTATTATGCGAGTACAAGTCGTGCGTGGAAAATGTTTACTGATTAATCGGTTTGATAATAGAGTCGCGCATTACCATACAATATATAATTCTTTTGATTTACAAGGTATAGATATGCGAGGGAAAGTTAAATAGACATAAAGTACAATTACACTAATAAAAGGATGGAAGAGTAAATAAGATGCCGTGCTAATTTATTGTAGATTTAAACATCTGTAATTTGTTTGCATAAAGATCTAAAGAGCATGATTACAAGTTTATACCTGTTATGCGCATATAGGCGTATCACTTATTTTAATCGATCGTCATCAATTCCGATAGAATTATACTCTAATCGTTCGACTCTTATCGTTATTTCATATACGCGTGAAATCTCATTAGAAATATTAATATATATATATATATATAAGCTTCTCTATAACCAAAACTCCAATTCTATATATATCGATTAAAAATTAAACAAAAAATGTTTACCCAATTAATCCACTCATCCCTTATACACACACACATATACGTGCGAATCTCAAACCATTATCACATACTTATATATATCTTTTCTGCGCGTTACTCGGTCCGCACCTCTTTCATTATCGCCAACATATACACGTACGAAAACTCGCCTCTCATCGGGTTCCTCATATACTGCATTTCCGACACGCCCTTACGATGTACACACGTTATTAGCAATGGCCGCGACTATTAGGGATTTTTCTCTTCTCCTTCTTCTTTATACCCTCCGTCCTTCCAACACACATACATGCGTACGTAACGCTGTCCGCCCCAATACTTACATCCAATTTCGCTATCTTTTGTTATATACAAGGCCGAACGACTGGTCGACGTTGATTTACGGCGGGCTTTTTTCTTAATGGGATAGAATTCGCGGGTGCGCGCGTGGATGAGCTGCTTAATCCGCTAAAAAGTTGTTGAGGAAAAAAAAAGAAAGAGAGAGAGAGAGAGAGAGAGAGAGAGAGAGAAGGTCGATGCAACTGCTTCCTAATTGCATGTTGACGGTATATTGGCAAGGGAGAATACCATGGTTGTACAATAATTCACAGCGACGGGATGCTTGTTTTTCGAAACGTATATTATTAGTGCACTTTTTTTTTGCTGTACTGTGTGCGTGTGTGATAAATGTTTTGTCTATTTTTGATAGCTAAGGATCAACTTATGATATAGCAATGATAAATAATTAAAGTGCGAAAACTATATTTAAACATAATTTAAAATAGTATTATTTAAATTAAAATTTAGTATTATTTATAATTTAAAATATTTGAATCAAACGTTGATATTAATTTCAAGAGAAAACGTTTCTATTTGATTAAGAGTTGGACATAATTATCATTAGCAATATAAACTTTTTAAAATTATCATCTCCATCGAATTTTTCCAAAATTAATGAACTTCCAACGATATATATATATATTTTCAATCCTGCTTCTAACAAATATATTCTTACTATAAATGACTCACGTATGTACCGCTTCAACATAACATCACAATTATCCCATCCATTGACCAATAATTCCAACGAAAAAAAAAATTATAACTACTTCGCGCTACCTCCATAATAACTCATAGCCAACGCGTATATGTACAGAAAACGTTTACCGAATCGTGAAAACCATATACACACACATATCTTTCTTTCCGCCCCTTTTCTCATAAACAGCTCCATTCAGGCTTATATCCACTCGAGATATAGCTTGTCCCCGACAAGCTAACAATCTCCATTATATATCGTCTCTCTTTATCGACTGACTCCGTAACGTCATTTTCACCAACAAAAAAAAGAATGAAGAAGAAGAAACCCGCACGCGAAAAAAGGCGCGTGTTCGTCGTAAAGCGATTCCAATAACTTTTTTCTCACCCCAAAAGTATATAATAGCCGTACGTCTCACGTCTCTCTCTCTTTTCGACACTCAAAAGCGATCTATAAGCTTCCTTTCATCCCCCCTCACCATTCGAAAGACTTTGTAACAGTCCGGTTAGTTATACGATCGTATCATTTTCTCGGTAGACTTTCAAGTGCCGTCGTCGTCGTCGTTTTCTTTTATTTTTTTCCTTTGATTTTTCGGGTATATAATATCTATATATACTAAGGAAGAACGACGTGTATATCGTGAGCGATCGATATTACAGGGAATAATGGGGGAGAAAAGGCGCCATCGGAGTGTCGCCACTGCCGCCGGCGACAGCGACTGTATATATACGACAAAACTTGCCTCCCCGTCTTTAAAAGCGTCGATTGTGTTATACGCGCGCGCACGCGTGTATATGTACTATATAGGGAGCCGACCAATAGGGGATGACGATCGATGAATGGGGGAGAGAAGGAAATGGCAACTTTATTATTTGTTCCTCCTCCCTTTTTCTCGTTCGATCGCTATATATATGCGCCTTTTTAGCTGTATTCTATATACTCGTATATGTGAGGTATTGTTCAGAAAATTTCAAAGAAATATAAAATAATATATATATATATATATATAGAATGGAAAAATTCTTTGACATTGTAATTATAACCTTTGCGTTTTCTAAGTTTATACGTTGGCGTAATATCGCGTTGTAGCGTCCTTTAACTGGCAGCTTCTTTATTAATTCACAATACATTCTAATTAAACACTGATTCACTTCATTAATTTGCATTCATGGAGATTATTTTCCCACGCACACTTGTAACTATTCAATTTATAGTCTGTAAAACTATATTTTGCATATGAATTGCGGATAAAATCGCCCTATTGTATCGAGATTATAAATCAACAATATTTGCGTCACTTCGAGCAATAAATATTTGAAAAATAAAGTATATTTAAATGAGATGTAACATGGTTTATATAGTTTTAAATACAGAAAAAAAGTAAAATAATGACAAAATTGCAATCGTCCTCGATAAATAATTTATAAAAGATTTAATAAAAGAGAATAAAATTAAAATTTAATGTTCGTCAATATAGTAATTATTCAATTCCATTCACTTCCACGCAGCACAAATTAAATAATAGAAGAAAAACGGTAACCGAAACGCATCGAAACATTCGTAAATACGATTCTCCACACCTTAATATATAAAATCGAAAAGTGAAGCACTCCACATAATAAATATACACACCACTCTCCTATTAATATAATTACGAATGTAGCGTAACCAAGCGAACACATCATGATTTACGTGCCCAACGAGACACATCCCATCTATACATATACGCACGCGCGTGCGCTTCATTCTCTCCCCCTCCCTCTTTATTCACGCTTATACCTCCATCCATCCGCGCGTGCGCGCGCGCGTCTCTATTATTCGACCATCCGCCGCTTGCGCGTATACGAGCATCCGTATATATAGTTTATTGGGCAGAAAATTCTCGACAATAAAGCCAACTTGTCGCCTCCCCTCCTTCCTCTTTTGTCGCGTGTACTCGCTACAACGATTTATTATATAACATACATATATATACGTGTGTCGTTGAAAAACTGATACAGCAGGGGGGTGGAGAGAGAGGGAAAGGTAAAGAAAACGAGCGCGACTACGTTATATATGGGTGGTGCAAACTATCGATTATTACATACATATATACAGCGGTGCCTTTCATGATACGCGCGAGTGCAATTACAATGTCTTTTGGTCAGTTAACTGGCCGTACATAGGCGAGAGTATTATTGAGTGTTATGAATTTCGACGGCTATATACACGGGTGTTATGTAGGCGCCTTTTGTTCGAACTTGCGCGCATGATAATTACGGCACCTGGAACTGTGTTAAAGCAGTTACGTTAGTTAATTTCACTTATGTACCGAAGTCTTTTTATTTAGGTATTTGTTGCACGGGAGTTATATATAGCGAGCTGGCGGTTAATTTCTGAAGGAATGTTTGCGCTTTGTTATTGGGTATTTTGTTGCAGTAAATTGGCCAGGTTGCATTGCGCAAAAGTATATAATTTTTAACTACTTGATATTTCAAATTGATTTAATAGTTTCGCAGTTTATTACTCATTTCTCACTTAAGTTGCGAAGAATTTGTAATTTATCCTATTGTTGGTATTATTCAATTTAATTTTATTATTTATATTATTATTATTAATTTATATTATTATTTTTATATTAAGTTATAAAATTAAATGGATTGATGTGATAGTTGTACCAAACAAATCCAAACGATCGCTACTTTTTCTCACGGTGCATAATAATTATTTGTACTTCGTAGAAAAATTCTTCTCTAGTATTTATTAATTAAAAATTAAAATTTTATTACACATTGTTATATGAGATGATAGACGCTTTTGTCGACTACGCGTATAAAATATACTTACAAATTATTTATGAACATCTAATATCTAATAGATCTATCACATAAATAATTGTACATCAATATATACCAACATCATCATAGCTCATAAACTGCCTTCAACCATTACCTTCGTCAAAATTTGATTATACCAGAACTAAACTAGACCCCTTCCCACATCATCACCTGCTCTCGCCATAAAAACGCGGCCGTGTTCCACGAATAGTATCAATAAACGCCGCATTTCGAAATCACAGCGTAACCAATTCTCACCGCGTTACCATCATACACACACACACACACACACCGACATGCATATCGGTTACGCCCCGCCTACATCGGGGGGTTAAACTAAAGTCGACAAATGAACATCGTTGACCTGTACCTATATGGATATATCATGTTTCGCAGGTCACACGCGCGTGAAATCCAGTTTTCTGCGTATATACTATACAAAAATGCGAAAAATATATTCATCGGTTTTTTCCAAGCTCAAAGAAACATCGGTCGTGAAGTGTCTTTGCATTGTTCACATTCACCTACATACAACAATCGACATAGACACAATATATCCATATATACGATGAAAGCATCATTCCCTCTCTTGTCGATCGTCGTCATGCGCGCGTATACACGAGAGAATTTTCCAAATGAATTGCTCCCATCGCACCCGCACGCGTATAGTCCTACCTATACTTTCCAAAAAATTAGATTCTCATGAGCGAGCGAGCGCCCCGTGGAAAATCTGTTTACATTCATATGGCTTACATTATACTCGAGCGTGTGTGCACCATGGGGGCAGGTGTGATTTTTCCCTTCTATACATACATGTCCATTGTCCCATCTCAAGAGGTCTCCATTTTTCCCGAGAACCTCACCAGAATATAAGAAAGTCAAAGTCAACCTGCGTGTCGTGCTGAGCTCGTATACGTATGTATGTGTGTGTGAGTGAGAGCAAGAGGACGCCCCTATTGTAAAGCTATTGTCACGCGGTGTAGATTTCAAGGGCGCATTGAATTCCTCGAGTGGCTGGATCTATTGTCGAAGTCAATCTTTGCCTCGTTAAGCGCCCATTTTCGCGCGCACCTATATATACGGCGCCTTTTTTCTCTCTCGTACACTGAACATTGGGTATGTCATTACACGCGCGTAGAGACGTTATATATAGGTATGATGGTTTTGGGCAGCGATTTGTTATACCCCCCGTTGTTTAGCTCCGAGAAGAAGGAGAAGTCGCATGTATATACCTATACGATTTTTGTTAGAGAGGTGGACGACGACGGCGAAGTTTTTCTCTCTGTCCAGTCGCGCGTGCGATGGTTTTTCTAGGGAATGTGATTTCGTGTGTTCTGAGGATTTTTTTTCTTAGCACGCGGCATGTATATATGTAGTACGTAGGTGAAAAGGGGAAGAGGTTATTGTCGGCTGGAGAGCTGTTAGAGGAGTGGTTAATCGATTTTTTTTGAGGAAGGGAAGATGGTGCGCGTGGTGTTAATGGCGAGTAGGGTAATGATGGCTTCATTTGGTTACGGCGAGTGTAACGTGAATATTTGGGAGTGATTGATAGAACCGTATAGTGTTGAGTATATACGAGAAAAATAACATCATAATTTTGTATTCTATTGAGGTAATATACTTTCGAGAAGTTTCGTAAGTTTTAAGGTATTCTTCGCGTGGCTATTGAATAGAACGAGATTCCAATATATCAGAAACAGTAATATAGAGAAATGACTTCTGTCGTCGTAAACTATAAAAAAAAGTCCTTTGAACTGAGAAAATAGAAAAGTAAAAAAAACACCTTTACGAATTTACATAAGAATGAATTTTTTTTAAATCAGAGATTCTGGCAGATCGAAAATATAGAAAAATATATAAAACAAGAACTATATTATTATTTCATAAAACTATTTATTAAATACCGAACTTTTATTGATACATTTCACGCTTAATCGTATTTTAACAGCATCGTGTATCATAGAGCTATTTCGACAATAAGTTGAAAAACAAAATTCTTTATCATTTTCATAAACAGTTGACGGAGCGTTCATAAAATCGTGACACTTGCAGAACAATTCGTTAAACTCGATAATTGCTTTATATTGGCCAGTCGGATAAATCTTAAAAATCCGTGAAAACCCATATTTCGTAGAATCCAGCTTACTATCCATTGTCCACAACAAGAATCCTCCGTCTTTCAAATTGTACGTTAATTTTGGCAAATCATATGGTTCATTCAATGTTACATTGATTTTATTCTGAAAATGTTCATCCATTTGTAGACACTGGATTGTCTCCAGCTCCGAATTAGTCCAGCACACTGAGAACAGTTCATAACTATTCGAGTGACTGAAATGATACTGCAAGTTCTGATTGTCTTGTTTAATGTTTACTTCCTTCTTGTCATTGGAGTTAAGCTTAACCGAGATGAAGTTGAAAACATTGTCAATAAAGTTATCACCAACAACGAAGAAGCCTTTGGTAGACGAGCGATAGTCGATTGGTAACACTGTCGAGTACATTGTCGCTTCTTTGTCGTTTGGTACGAATGGTACAGCATTACCAACTTGGTTACCCGTCGAATCGTAAGTCAAAACACAGTAGCTACCGTTACAAGGTGAATCATTCCTCACAATGACGTCGAATGTATCTTTATACGGTATGATAAACAACTCGTGTATTACGTTTGTTATATTCAATACGTGATCAGGCTCCGTAGACTTGCAATTTGCCATGTCAACTATACGAACTTTTAACACATACGGCCACTCGATATGACCATAGCTCCACTTCACTTCTGAGAGATAGACATCCTTACGCGATACTATTATCTTGCCGTTATCCAGTGACTTGATCGATATCGTGTTTTCATTTATTATGTAATCCTCGCCTGATAGCAACCGCAAGTTACAAGTTTTCGTTTTCACTACGTCACTAAAGATACCAGATTCGACGGTTACGTTGCAGTTCACCTGCGTTCTAGTGCGATTAACATATTCACAGACGATGTAAGACAGTTCATTGTAATCGCCAGTTAGTGGAGTGTCACCGTAGACTCTTTGATTTTTCTTAAAAGTCCAGATTTTATTAAAGCTTCGGTCCACTGGAGTTAACAACTGTACCTCCACATAGAAGACAAAGAATAACAGAATTATTTTCTTGTAGCACAACATTTTGCTGAGCTGTAGCATCCAATCTTTATGAAATCGTCACCTGCAAAAACGTATACGATTTTTAATCACGATGGTTTATAAATAAAATAAAAATAGTTGGGTTTATCAATAAAAGATTTAATCAACGTCGCATGTTAAACGACACCGAAACTTTTAAACCACATGCTCGTAATCTTGTTATCAATATTATTTATATACCCTATCACTTTTATACGTTATTATATAATCTTCCGATTACGTCAAGAAAAATGATAATTTCCCATTACGTTCACACACCACATAACGCAATTCTCGTTCAGGTCTCATGAACTTGAATTCACCACAGATATAAATACGTACTTGATACTACTTTATCGTACACACCCGATTTACGATACGAATAATTAGTAATTACAATAATATTTATATCTATATATATATATACATACGTACTTTAGAATTACTTCATCGACGGGAAGGCACGTCAACATCAGCAACGACCGACCGTTCCACGGTGCTAGCTAGCCGCGCACTAAAAACTTGTTTATTCGATTTTAATGAGGGAGGGGGATTTGAACGCGAGGAGTTAAAAATAAAATCAAAAAGTTGGGAAAGAATATATATATATACATATATAGACAACAGCGGGGTATATACACACAAACTTAGGTAACCATTACTCAGGCAAACGATAATTTTTATCTCGCATCCGAGAGCTTCTTTCCCAACGACACTCTTCAGTGGCGTTATCGTCGTCGTTTGTACTGCGCTTCTTTGGATGCTTTTATCGAACACCACGTGTACGTATATATATACAACACTTATAGAGGCACGCATGTATATATACATATACACTTTAAGCGAACGGGCAGCTGACCTCTTGACTTACCGAGAATCCCTTATTAACTTCGCTAAAGACACGAGGTAGATCCATCTCACTGTCTCTCTCTCTCTCTCTTTCCTCGACTAACGACGAAACTAGACCACGGCCACGCGGGCACATCAGTTTATCTCTTGAGATCTCTTAGTTTCTCTCTGTCTCTATAGCACGGCAGGTACCTCAACCAACACGTCCTATACCCGTATAATTACGTTTCACGCGGTCGCACGCCTGCTGCGGAACTTTCGTGGAACGGACAAGAGAGACTATACGTCTCATTTTCAAAGGGACAAAACCTCGCCCTCTATACAACGACACTCGAAAAGCGCGCGCGCGCGCGCACAGTTGTTCTTTTGAGAAAATAACGTGTAGTAAGTGTATATATATACACTTTCGCTCTGCCCGGTGTTATTTATGCGGTTCACACATTGTTGAGGGGATAATATATATAATGAAGAGAGTGTGCATGAAGCGCTGTGTGAAACTGAAGACGAATAGAGTGTGTATGATTGTTGTTGCCGAACGGTGGAAAAAGTCGTGGAAAAAAGGTGATTGATTGGTAAATTTAATTATCCGAGGGGTTTCGTCATGGGAAAACGCGCATATCGATGAGTTAATAATAATTGTAACCAAAATGAACCCATACAGAGAATTTTTTTTTCGCAATTGTATATTAATTATTTAGTAATTTTTTTTTCTTGTCGACAAAAAAAACCTCGGAAACTTTTTATTATACTCATTTTATATAGTGTAAGGGGAAAAAATCCTAATGATCGTAAACCTCGTAAGGTATATCATGTCGATACGACGACATCACTGATATTGTGAATATGTATATATACACGCGCAACTCTTCGCACAGCTCGAGCGATCATTTACATAAACGAGCCCGAGTCGATCAATCAGTCGAACAATCGATAAATCAATCGATCAATTTCTTATTAACATTTTTACGCATCCTTCTCTCACTGCTTTTTCGACCTTTCACTCGCGAGGCATACACACACAGATATACATATATGTGTATATCTTTCTCTCTATTCATATATCTATTATGCGAGACGCGCGCGAAACTCTCGCACACGAAGAAAGTGATAAAGAAACGAAAAGAGGAGAGGGACAACGAAGGAGAGGGAGAGAATAGCCGTCGGTGATGAACGCGCTAATATACGCACGGTCCATAAACAATCATCATAAATATTTCGGTCGACACATTAGCCGGGCCATGGCCGAGTCTGTCTGTATATCTGTGTGTGTGTGAGAGAGAGGCGAGAAGATCCTACACCATCGTCGTCGTGCATTCATCGCAAAAACTCAATATATCTCGTCCTTTCTTTCTTCGGCGTTTTGTGCGCGTCTGCTGTTTGGATTTTTTTACTCATTGGCTGGTTATTGTTGCTTCTTTCTTTTTTTTTCTATCCTCATTTCTGATTTTCTCAATATGTCATGTTACTAATAAGACGTAAATATACGCCGTATTGTGAGTTTCAGTTTTGTATTTTCTTGAATACTAATTTGAATAACATCTGCCAGTAAAGCATATGAGCTTTTAATACTTCTATATAGATAATAAAGATAGCATACGATACACGTTGGGGATAATTTTTACCTTAAATTTTTTTTTTTAAACGCGATTAGTTGTAATTTTATTTCTAAACACACTAATTATTTAAATAATGAAAGTATTATTGGTGTACATATAACTTCACTCACTGTACCTACAAACAATTTTTTTAACATTCTTTATATTTCATTACAAAATTGTTCTCACCATTCTACTCAAATATTTGAAAAAAAAAATATATATATATACATTTTCGAATGACGAATCTCCACCGATATTACGGCCAATTACAAAATTAATCAAGCACCTTCGCCGTAATAAATTTCGGCTCACCCAGCATTGTTTGCACACAATTTCGCAAGTCGCTACAGGGCGGAATTCAGCACTCACTCGTCATTTCTCCTCCTCCTCCTCCTTCTCCTTCGGCTTTTTTCTCACTTTCGTTGCCTCGTTCCTTCTCTCTCTCTCTCTTTCTCTCGTTCTGTCTTCGTGCGTTCTTATATATAGGTGTATATATACGCGTATACGAGGCGATAATAACTCACGCCCGGGCCAATGTGTATAAAAGCCCTCGCGCCAATCGATTACGCGCCGATAAATAATTGCACGCGGCCGCGTATTATGCAAAATATGACGCTAGGGGAATAATTGAGTGTACCATTGACGCTTCTCCCTTTCACTCGTTTCATTTCTTTTTTTTTTCTTCTTCTCGACCGTTCTTTCTCGTGTACGCGCATGAATGATCGTCCGTTATGCATTTCGACTGTGCAAAGGTATATATGCATGCCTTGGTTGCCTCGCGTGCTTGTGCGAACGCGTTGTAAATTATTTTTTCGAGAAAAAATGTTGCATTATCGTGGTAGTAACAGCAACAGCATCGATACGCGATCGAATGTAGGTTTTTGATTGAGAAGATCTGGTTGTAGAGTGAAATTAAGCGTGTAGTAATTAATGTAATCAAGAGTATATATATATAGAGGATATAAATGTTTAGAGGATTTAAAAGCGACGAAGTGACATTATAAAAAATTATTGTGCCATTTTTTTTCTATACGAGCTAATTGTGAGAATAAATTATGAGAGTTTTAGGGGACAGATTATTTAGTGGCGAGGAATTTCTTTATTCGAATTTACACATTTTATGACTTAATTCGACTGGTGAAAGGAATGTTAACGAGGCACTTTTTATATGTTTCCAAAATTCCTGATCGCTTGTATAAAAGATTGATGAAGTATATTTTAAGCGCTGGTGTAGGAGAAATAAATAAAAAAATATATTGTCTGTATGGTTAATTAATACGATTTGAGAATTGGTCACTAATTTTACGGTATAGTTGTAATCGTAAGAGTCACTTACAAATTCGAAGGAAACTGCTAATAAATCATTGTATTTTTGTAGTAGAATTGACGCAGTTAAATATTTAATTACAATAGATTTACAGATTTTTCTATAATTTTTTTTTAAAAATAATATTTTAACTTTTTAAAACGATAATGTATTCATCGTTATATTTTTGTTGTACCTATATCATTAACAGCTAAATGCGTCATGGAAAACGAATGTATTTTTAATGAGATATATTCTAATTATGCAAATTGTATATTTTTGTAAATTCAACATATATGCAACTGTAAATTTAAAATGTCCTATGCTGAATTAAAACCTGACGAGTCGCTTAATTACCAATCCATTATATTGCATAACTTAACACCAGTCGTTCACTAAAAAAAAAATAAAAAAAAGCTAGATTTATAGCCTCTCTACCAGAAAACGTTGAATGAAAAAAAAAGTCCGATAGAGTTATCAAAGTTAAAATTACTCGACCGTTGGCACACGTCGCGTACAAAGCGCTCACACAAAAACCTACCATAGTCCCATTCAAGTTGAAAAAAAAATATTTTACCCGCGAACCGGCCAAATACATCACAAACAGCCTCAAAAAGGAGCTGCGCGCCAATAAAATTTAACGACACGGTATATATACACCGTCTTTCTCTCTCTTTCTGCCCATCGAATAAAGCCATATAACGTATATATATATACACACACTCATACGTTGGAATCGAAACGGAAAAAAGAGGATGCGCGTGAAAAAGAAATACGCACGTATACATATATACAAGCACACACGCCGAATTTCTCGAATTCCCGGGACAGTTACAACTCTCACGAAACGAATTTTTCTTCTCTTTCTTTTTTATAGGGCGCGTGGTTTAGACGGATTAGGTTACCTCGTTAGGTTGCGGCAATGCGTAAGGCAAACACAGACACACGTATATATAACGAAAGCCCAAAGGGCCGAACGAGAGCACAAATACTCGAACAGTTTGGTCGAATTAATAAGATTTGCGCGTGCGCGTACGTTTCTCTCTCTCTCTCTCTTTGGGTATCGTGTGTGTATGTCTTATTTCACCGCGCGTGCGCACGTGGTTGAGAGGCTGCGCAGCCTGAAGGGAATCCTGGCCGGATGCCTTTTAACGGATAGTAGTGGAGAGAGAGAGAGAGAGGGAGAGAGTTGAATCGACAAATTTGTTTATCTTGATTGCGGACGGTGGGTCGGGGTGAAAAATTTCCAGGATGTTTCGCACCTGGAGTACTGGAATACCGAAGTTCAGATTATTGATTCTTATAGAGTTGTTTAAAAACGAAATAAAGAACTTAGTCTGAATAATGTTTTCTTAATAATAGTTATGAATTGTATTTTTCGTGTTGTAGTATTTTAAGTTGGTAGTTTCGTAATAATGAGATTTTTATTATTTTTTGTAAATTCAAAAGAAAAATTATATAAAATTTTATAGGAAGAGATTACGTGAAAGTTACAGTAAGCTTCACAAAGTATTTTAAAATACTAGTTTTATTAGGCTGATTTATATTTTAAGGCGACGGTGAATATATATATATATATAATATTGAAATAATGACGTGTGACATTTTATAATCTATATCTGATATGATAATGATTTGATAGCGCAGTCATTCAGAAATTTCGAACGGGGAGAAATGAAGCTAATTTGTTCTTAATTATTATATTTACATTCCGTGTACGTTATTAAGAAAATTATAGACAAAAAGTCGATTAACTTATTTGTGAATAAGTAGCGCAATCCCCATAAATATTTATCGTTTTCATTGAGCCGTTACTAAATTGTGATACCTATACATATATAGTCGTTAACAGTTATATGCAATCTAACTGCATATTTAACATTTATTTTATAAACAATATAAATAATAAATTAAATAAAAATGATGTTTTATATAAATTTGTTTAAATATAAAAATATTCAGCAACTCAAATATAATGAAGTGCATCTGTTTTAATCTTTTTTTCGTGTCGAATATAATAATTGCGGATATTCGAAATTAACTTTTATTTCCTTCAATAAAAATCTTATATAAACAGATTTATATCCAGAAGAGATTTTCTTTTAAAGTGAAAATCAGGTAGTATAAGATAAGAGGTTTTATTAATAGCCGAAACAATTTAACTGTAGATATTTAACTTATAACTAAATACGTAATCAAGCTTCATGCATAATAAAAAAGTGTTACATGCGGTACATAAAAATAATTGGGATTGCGCGGCATCAATCTCAGCGCTGCAAAACTCTCGTACAAATAAATAGAATTAACTGGTAAATGAAAACTGGTAATGCTGATGACGGTTAATTTATGCGTCGATTAAAAATGCACAGCTTTATATACATATATATATATATATATATATATATATATATATATATATATTTACACT
>JAWWEQ010035713.1:0-20370 GCA_035583055.1 Torymus tubicola
ATAACAATATAAATAAGGTTAACCAACGGAAATAAAATAAATTTTTTAACTTTCGCTGTTTGTATAAAAATTACTATCTATATAGCAAAAATTATTATTTTTCAAGTATATTCCACCGTCCCTATATTATATAGTTATTTTTATCAGATATATAAGAAATTTTTCTATGACATTTCTCTCAATGTAGACAAGCGCAATTTCTATTGAAAAAGTAAGGTTTTGTTTTACAACTTTAAGATAATTTCTGGATATAGAAACTCAGGTTTTGGACTTTTTTGCTTGATAATTAAAATTATCTTATGAAAAACCCTTTTTCGAAACGGCAACTTCAATCTTTAAATGCCTATCATGATTTCAAAAAGAAAATATTAAATTAGAGAAATAAATTTTATTTTCATTCCCAGAATCATTACCTCTAAAGTTTATCGTTTTATTACATACATATTTTGGTCCATATTTAGTTCTAAAAAAAAGCAAGTAAAAGCTCATTTTCTCTAGTTGAATTTTCCTTGTTTGAAAAGATGTATCAAAGCTTTCAAAAATTGAATAAATATCGCTTCAAGAAGAGGTTTTTTCGAACGGTTTTCAATTAAGCTGTATACTTTTAGAGCTTAATATATCTATACCTAAACACGTATTTTAAATTTTGAGCAAAGTTCACAATCTAGCTTCCGAACTCTTCCCTTAATTATGAAAATTACGCTTATACTTATTAACGTATAGTTGTCCGATATTAAATTTTGTTGAATCATACTTGTATATAATTTAACAATTGTATATTTATTTATTACTTATTTCTAAGCAATTTGTTATATTAGAATTTTACAAAACAATGTTATTATGTACCTGGGTAACTTTACGTCAATTATGAGAGATCAAAATTTTTAAATTATTCATAATTTTTTTAATTGTTCCAAACTAGCCTTAGAATACAAATGTAAAATTTTTTTGAAAATCTAAAAATTTTGAATTTTTATTATTTTTTAACTCAAAAACTTGAAACTTTTTGTATAGTACATTATATGGGAAAAAATTTACAAATTCCAAGAAGAATTGTTAAAAATTTCTTTTTATTAATACAATTTTTTTGGTATTAATATTTTGAAATACGATATTCAAACTGTAAAAAAGGCGAATACGACGTGATTCATTTTATCCAAAAAAGGGTAAAATATTTAAAAAGGGTAAAAGTTGTAAAGACAGTTAAAAAACACTATTTTTACAACTTTAATTCCACATAACTTTTTTCATTGATCTTATTCCAATTTCGGGATGGTGCTATTTGAAAGATAATATTTTAAGAAATCTTTTACCCTTTTTTGGGTAAATTCAATCATGTCGTATTCGCTTTTTTACAGTTTGAATATTGTAAAATTTTTAGATATAAAAAAAAATTTAACTCTTAAACGATTGCATATTTTGCTTTCAAATTTTAAATTTGTATTCTGAGGCTGATTTGGAATAATTAAAAAAATTATGAGCAATTTTAAAATGTTGACCTGTCACGATTGACGTGAAGTTACCCACCTAAAACACTGAATGCCTGAAAGATAAATCCGTCCTGAAATGTTATATTATTTAAAATATGAATTATCAAATACTATCTTTTTAAACCATTTATGAAAACACTATTGTTATGGATGTATAAATAATGAAAAGGCTTATTAGCTTTCTAAATAATATGTTCTAGTCTTACATGTCATTCGTATACTTACACATTTAAGTGTCCTGGAACAATTGAATGTATTTTCATTAAATTACGGTACCATCCAGATGAGTTCAGTTAAGACTCAGTATAATCTAGTTAAAATTTAGTTGGTTTATTGTAAAAAGCATTTTTTTGAACTAGTCAAAACAAATACTAAGACCAAGAATTCAAAATTATTATTCTAGTTTAATTGATTCCGGTATCGTCACATTGATTTGGATTGTAAAGCATAGTACATATTATTTAAGAAACATAATATTGACGTCTGTGTTATGACAAGAACAATTAATTTGTCCGAATCTCAGAGAAAGCTGAGCCTGATATTTACTGTTGGCAGGTATATGTTGATGTCATGTGGAGTATATTCAATGCTGGGCCTCAAGTCAACGGATCGTATTTACGATGCATTGCCACTTTATCACACTGCAGGTGGTATAGTCGGCGCTGGACAGGCTCTTTTGCGTGGAATTACTGTTGTACTGCGACGAAAATTTAGTGCCTCGAAGTTTTGGCCAGATTGTGTTCATTATGAATGCACGGTAAGATTACAGCTTACGTAATAATTTCAAATCCTAATTCCATTTATATTTCACGTCAAAAATAGAGAAAATAATACAGTTGAAGGAGTGATTCGATAATAAAAAATATTTTTGTGTAAATCATAGGACTAGATCGAAATCGAATATCAATGGCAACATACTAAATGTTGTGTATAGGTGCGAATAAAAACAGTTTTGTTCATTCAAATTGTGATTTTAAAGTATCTATAATAAAATATTTTTACACATATAAATACTTATTTTTCATCATCAATAACATCATAGCCATTGTGTGACATTTTTAATTGAAAGACTGACTTCTGGTAAACATTTCTACCAGCGTTCTTCTGTATAATAAAAAAATCTTATTAAACAATTTAATTCATATATTTAATAAAATATATTTAAATAAGATTTAATAGATTTTAAAAATTATTATAATAACCTTATTACAGGTGGCACAGTACATTGGTGAAATATGCCGATATCTCCTTGCTGTACCTCCGAGTTCAGAAGATACATCTCACAAAGTACGACTTATGTACGGAAATGGACTTCGACCACAAATCTGGAAACCATTTGTAGAAAGGTTTGGAGTAAAGCAAATTGGTGAATTCTACGGAGCCACCGAAGGCAACTCAAATCTAGGTAAATATCCACTACTTATTGAAAAATATTGTTTGCGAGTCTCTGTTACTTTTCCTGCACATTAATTTACTAAAACTGTTTGTTTTTTCTACAGTTAATATTGACAACAGAATTGGAGCTGTCGGCTTCGTACCCCGTTACGCTGGTTCATTGTATCCAGTTGCCCTCTTAAAAGTTAATGAATCAACTGGAGAACCTATACGCGGAGCAGATGGGTTGTGTATTCTCTGTCAACCTGGTGAATCCGGCGTCTTTGTTGGCAAAATTAATCCAAAGAAGGCTGTTAATGATTTTAGTGGCTACGTCGATAAAAAGGCTTCCGAAAAAAAAATAATACGTGACGTTTTCAAAAAAGGAGATCGGGTCTTCAATTCCGGTAAATAAGAATTTAAAAATACATTGACACTATTAAAATGGTAACTTAACAACAAATCTAAAATGATATCATTCTCATATTTTCGTACAAGTAACTAACTAGAATGCTCAAGTAGTGTATAAAGCAATATTAAAATTTGTAGTACTATGGGGAAATTGATGACAAAGTCACTTCAATTAGCTAGTTAGCTTAGGTTATTAAATAGAAAATGTAGATATTTAATGTTACTGTATTGCTAATTAGAAAGATTTCTCTCTTTCATATGCTTATCAATTATGATAAGTATTAGTAGGTAACTTAAAATGTTATGAATTTCAAAAGTATTGTATTTGTTTATTTTACTTTTTTGTATTAGAAAAAGAGAAATTCAATTGTATAATAGTACATTGTGCATCAAGGGGAGAAAATAAACTATTTCAAGCGAGGGTGAGGTGGTCAGCACAAGTTGGAGTTGAGGAAGCCGAAGGCACGCAAGATGGAGATGAATGATGAAAACCACTCACCCGAGTTTGAAAAAGTCGGGTAACTGATCGTGCCTTTCGAGTCGTGCATAACACGATTAAAAATGATTATATCGTTAAAATTTTACTTCAAATATGGATACTATTTTTATATAAATTATATATCTAAATTGTAAATATTTATTATTTTATAATTTAACTTTAAATGTTTTCAATATTCCTCTAAATAGTCCGAGCAGCTCTAAAACGTACACATTCGATTTTTTAAAATTAATATTAATTTTTTTAATTTGATAAAAAAATTTAGAATCAATGGAATTAGTTCAAAAACTAATGTTGTGAATGTTTAACTATCAATAATAATGTTTTCTAATTAATTCACGAATATCAGTAGCCTTCATTGGTCCTAGAAACTGCGACGACTATGCTCGTCTCTCTACTTTATTCCCGACTAATGAGGTCTGCAAGTGTATTGCAGTCCAAACGGAGTCAGGGCAGCAACAAGCAAGAGCTGCTCGGAAATCAAAAAGAAAAACGAGCGTGCGCTTGGACATTTGTAGAGAAAAGAGAATTTAGCGTTTTGCTTGCTGAAGCCGGGAACCAAATACAATACTTTAACACAAAGATATACGAAAAAATTAAGATGGTTGTATTCGCATTTAGGATGTTATAATTATTATAGTTATGCACATACTGAGAATTCCAGTTTGCTTTGACCTGCTTTGTCATTTTTATTCTCTTAAAAAACTAATTGGTTCTCTTTACAAAAATATGCAGTATTTTTTGTAGATTTTTCAATCGAATTTTCCAGCTAAAGAAATTCTTCTAACAGAAACTACAAAAACTACGGCGAATTTTTTCCTATACTGACTTCAATGTTACGAAGCAAAATTTATTCAAATAATAATTATTACTCTTTACAGGTGATATCTTAGTGATGGATGAATATGGTTATTTCTACTTTAAAGATAGAACTGGAGATACTTTTAGGTGATAAATATTATTTTTTAAACTTTTACTTGTAATTGATTCCTTAATTTAGCTATTCAGTACATTCTAATAAATTCTAAAGAAGATCTCTTCTTTTAAATTTTGTCGTATTATGCAAAACTTGTTATTAATCAAAGCTTTATTATTAATCAAAGCTCTACTATTTTTAAGACATTTACGTGATTAATAAACACTAAAGTTATATAGAAAGGCCATTATGTAATGGCGTTTACTTACATTGATAACTTTTAGATGGCGAGGAGAAAATGTTGCCACTTCAGAGGTTGAAGCAGTAATTAGCAATGTGATTGGTTTGAAAGATGCAGTAGTCTACGGAGTTGAGGTGATTAAATTAACGATATACATATCATTCTTTTTTTATTGAAGCAATGAAAGAAGAAATAAAATAATATTTACTACAATATCCGTGTAAAATTGCAAAATAGATGGTCCATTTTACCATATGTGACAGAGAGTATAATTTGTAGTCTATATTGAAAGTCAATTTAATCCTTTCTTTGAATATAGTTTTCTAATTTCTTGTAATGCTGGAAATCTCTGTCTTTTAATGAAGTAGTACAAATTTTCTTTAATGTCGTATGGCTTATGCCATAAGGTTCCTAACATGAACACCAAGTTAATAATTTCTTTAAATACAATTTAGTTATTTCTTTAACAAATATGAAAAAAATTTTCTTTTCTAAGTAATATATATATATATATATAGCACGAAGTATACATTTTCTTTGATATTACATTTAAGGTTCCTGGAAACGAAGGAAAAGCCGGAATGGCTGCTATATACGATCCTGAGCAAAACATTAACTTAAAAGATTTAGCTGAAGGAGTTAAAAAAGCGTTACCAACGTATGCAAGGCCGTTATTTGTTCGAGTTCTTGCCGAACTTCCAATGACAGGTATGGAATTAAATAAATTACTGAGTGATTTGGAAATTCGTAAATAATATTTTTAAATTGTAAATTTTTTGTTCTACAGGTACATTCAAACTAAAGAAAAAAGATCTACAGCAAGAAGGAATTGATGTAAATAAGGTTTGAAATTTTCAAGTATATTTGATATTTGCTTCATTATGCATAACGAGATCCATACATATTTTATTTTATTATTTTTTTAGATTAAAGATCCAATATTCTTTTTGGAAAAATCCGGAACGTACATAAGACTTACAGAAGAAATGTATAATAATATAATACATGAAAAAGTTCGAGTTTAGATTTATTTTATTTTAAAATAGTCAGTTAAAATATGTGAATAAAATTCAAAAAAACGTCCATTTAAGGTTCAATCAATGTTTCCATATAGAACATTTTTGAATATGTTTTAAACAATGTAGTGCGCTGTAGCTCTCTAACCCACGTTTTCGAGACTGTGAAAAACTTTCTGTTAATACTTTTTATATAAAAAAATAGTATCACAAATGTTCTAGATTAAGTAATTTATATAGCTACTTAGAATGTAAGATGTTAAATTGAGCGTGTACTATAAATTAGCGATCGGATATATGTTATGATAGATATTCTTCTTTTAATTAAAGTAATTATTTTAGTAAGAAAACTAGAATATATTCGTAATTATTGTAAATCCAATAAATAATAAAGTTAACTAAACTTTGTAAATTATATTTAAGATATTAAATTTTTATATGATTAAACTGTTTTCCAATTTCATTGAAATACCTCTAGTCGTTTTATCACATACAATACATTATTTTTTAAAGAGTAATGTAAATGTTTACCAACGGTTGGCAAACAGTTTGTCAAATTGTAAATTAGAAATGTCACACCACAATTATGTTACTATTATCGACGAAGAACAATTATACATGTCAAAAGACTATATTATATAGATACTTTTAAATATAATCATAGACTTGAATAGTTTTTATATATATAATTTCAATATTAATATTAAATAACAATACCTCCATTCAATTAATTTGGTAAACAACAAAGTTAGTTTATTTTTTACACGGAAAAAATTTGTATATTCTTTATAACTTATAACGATTTTGATAATATAAAGGTTAAAAAAATATCCTTATATATTTTTTATTGATAATTGCTTATAATTGCATACATTTTGTAAATGATCTGATCTGAAACTTTTTTATCTTTATGTTACAAAAATATGAATGCTTGAGCATCAGTTAGTTGAAAATTATTTCGTAGAATGTTGAGTATACTAAGTATTCATGCCATAGCAGAAATATGAAATATTGTAACAATCCTAAATGATTATATAAAATTCTAAAAAATTCATTAAAAATTTTAGTTTAGGAGTGTAAAAAGTCGTAATTTATTGTTTTTCAGTTATTTCCAGCTTAGAACAGAAATTTATTATTATTTATAGTAAAAAAAAATAATAATTTTTCAGTCAACAAATCTTAATAACTGTTAAAAACTGTAAATATCTATAAATTAGTTATTTACTTTTAAAAAAAATATTGGAATTTACTGAAAAACATATAAAGATTGCCTCACAATGGAAATCGTACTGATAATCTGTTTACCGATAGTGAAACAAAGAAGAAGAAAAACAAAGGCATTCCTAGAATTAAGTAGAGGGGCCGCCCCCCCCCCCCCTGCGTGTTATGACGATCCAACTCCCCGCTGTCTATGTAAAAGCTTCGTTTTTAAATTATAGGCACAACCGTACTGCTCAGGAGAATCTTGTATTTTCATCGGAGTGAAAATTGCAACACTTCAAATAATTATAAAAACTTAATTTATAAAAATAACAAAATTATACAGTCATATAGTTAAATAAGTCGTATCTTTCATTTCTGTGTCAAGTTGAATTTTGTTAAATAATAAACGAAAATTGACTGTATAGAGTGTATTGAGACATTAAAAAATCGTTTTTATAGATCTAACTCATCAGGAATTCATTTTATATGAAAATGTTAAATAGGAAAAGGTTTTGTTCGAATATTATCTTCAACTTTTGTATGTAACATTTTGGTGTGAAATTAAATCCTGTTAAATTATAGCAGAAAATTGTCCATTTTATGTACATTTAGGTGTTAAAAATCGTTTTTTTGGATTTACATTTAACGTTTTTGTGTAAAGTCAAATCCTGTAAAGTAATAGCGAAAAACGACTATTTTTGATCTTTTAAGCGGTTTAACAAATATTGTTCGTAGAAAAAAATGTTTAAGGTAAAAAAGATGTATTTTTATTAGTTTTAGCAGATGCGTTTGTGGTTTTAGAATTTTAATTTCATTTTGTACCCATTATGTTGAAAAATCGTTTTTTTTCACATTTTTAAGAGCTCTGGCGTTTTTTTAATTTCTCACCAATCTCGCTCAATATAGGACCATATGTTACTTGTAATTAGACTAACACATGATTAAAAAATCAGCGAGATCCGTCAATTTTTCGGTAAGATAATCGGATTACTTGATTACATACATACGTACAGACATACATCTTGAAAAATGCTTAAAATGAACTCATTTTGGATGGGAAATTATTTTTATGTTGTACATTTTCAGAATTTGAAGTGTTACAATTTTCGCCCTGACGAAACTATAAGGCTCTCCCGAGAAGCAGTCGTGCCTAAAAATGTAGAAATACGAAAAACAAAAAATATAAATTATTAATTGCGCATGCATTTATTACACATATATACAATTATAATGACTTTATTATATTAGAATCTATCTGTCTATTTTAATGATTATATGTTGACTATTTTCTTTTATCTTTTTTTTGTCTCTTTAAAGAAAAGTATCGAAGAACACTTATGATTTAATAGATATTCATATCTCCAAAATTTCTGATCGCAAGAATAGAGTTTTTGAGAAAAATGTGTATTTTTTAGTAAACACAACATACCTTATGCATTTTTTTTCTGTTTTAATGTAAATATTATTGTATACTATAACAATCCTTTAACATTGCATTAGATACAATTTTACTGCAATCGAAAAATAAAAAAATATAAAGGTCGAATCATTTTTAGGGTATTTACGCGTATCCTATTGTTTGATTTGAGATGGATTCAATCAGTGGAAATCTAGAATACAAATAAATAACTATTGAAAACTATAAATGACTTTTTTGCATTTCTATAACTTCGGTATTTTTAAATTTTTTTAATTATTTTTATATTTTTTATATTTACTATTTCTGCTAGCACGTGAGATAATGATTATTTAGGTTAAAGTTTTTATCACAAATAATGCATAAGATTATAAAAATTCGAGTTTTTCATGGAAAATTGTAAGAATAATATGATCCATTAAAAAATATTAATGTTTTGCCTGTTTTGGCATAAATTATATAGAACAATCTACAGAGAATTGAAAAATAAAATAACTACATTTATTTATGTAATATTATTCATGTTTTGGATAATTTATTTGAATCACGTAATAAATTATGGATAAATATGTTTATAGATGGGTTGTGTTGATTATTTCTTGGAAACTAAATAACTTTTATTTTAAACATCAGGTAAAATAAGATCTCTTATCTGGTACCTGTTACAGCATAAGAGTCGAGTGCGCATGATCAGACAAATTTTATCTTTCTATCCATGATAGTATATATATATATATATATATATATATATATATATATATACATATATATAAAAACACAAAGAAAAATTTAGAGGTTAGTTGAGATGTGCACAGTGAAATAATACAGTGTATGACGTCGGTAAATGGAATACAGAGTAACCGCCTCTGCCGACGTTACTGAGCCATCACCACCTGATTCACCTTAAGACATTATATTTTGATTTTATTAAAATAGAATAAATCGGTATGTTTGTTTATCTATATTTTCATCCTGATGCACTATGTGTATTTAATTACTAAAAAATCTTAGTGGGAAATATTCGGAATCCTTATGAAATATTTATTTGTTTGCGAATGAAATACCTACGAATTTTTACTTCACGAGCAATTACATCAACTGTATTTTATTTGTATTTGAAAATAAATTAGAAATATTAGCTTTATATATTATAACATTATGAATATAATGTATTTTTATTAAATATAACCTCAAATTCATAAAATACTGATATTTTTGAGTAATTTTTGCGTAAAATGAACATATAGTTATATATTAGTAATATAGTATATTACTAATATGTACGTACAAAATTTTATTCAACTAATTTATATCAATTATATTATAATAAATATAAGTTAAAATAGTATGACTCTTTATCTGTACATTCGAAATTATGCATATATAATTATTTTAATTGACGCATGTAAATGTTTATAATAAAAATTTTTATGTAAAAATTCATTAATAGATTATAATAATAATGAATAAAATTTCTTTGTTTTATGTTTGAATATTTTTCAAAAATAAATATAGCTGGCATGGAATTTGGTCTATGATAAATAAAATTTTCTGTTTTATCTATACTTATCTCCTAATCACTTTGGTAAAACATATTTGTTAGAATAAAAAGTTCCTAGCATAAATTCTACAGGTATTCTTTGTCAATTTCAGAATGATGAACTTTTAAAAGTAAATTTATTGTATTTTGCGAAAAGGTTACTGTCAATGAAAAAGAAATATTGACAAAGAATATATAGTGTAATATCTTTATCTAGCATACGTTGGCAAGAATTACAACTTAAATTTTGAAAAAATAAGTTGATTAGAACTTACATTTAAATTAAACAAAGAAATTAAATAAAATAAAAACGTTGATCGTATATATTATATAACGAAGTCACCTGTTTACAATTGATTATAATAATAAAAATTAGCCATTTAAAAAAATGAAAAAGTATACAACAGTAACACCGATTTATGAGTTGATCTAGTCTATTACATTCAACCATTAATACACAGTAATGAAATATGTCAATAGTTTTAAACGTATGCAAGAATATTTTTTTCTTACTTTTTCTTTCCTTTGAAAAGAAAGACCCACGAGTTTTTATGGCGTTTTGAAATATCTTTAACATGGCCACACAAAGTCAAAGGATTTACAAAATTATCTATGCTCAACTAGTTTAACTAATTTAAGTTTGCACCAAGAATCAAGCAATCATTCTAAACTCAATGGATAGCATCTCCGTTCAAGAATATGTGCTTGTTGTCGGTAAAGTAATCAGCCTATCTCACATACGAACAGATTCGATCGATACTTTTGAAATCATGCCATTAAATAGAAAACCTTATATAAAAACTTACTGAAGAAGGTGAATTAATGTTTTTATTGTATACGAAAATTTAGGTTTTCGTCACTAGAAATAACACCATTTCTTCGTGCGACAGTCTAGCGATATTACGTTATATATCGCTACTTCTGAGAAGTCATTAATTCGAAGGCCCTCTTTAAAAAGGCGTCATTTCACGCAATAACTTTTATAGCTTTAATTTACTATTTTTTTACGTCTAAAAAATAACTGATTATTTCACTTTTATACGCTTTATCCCTTTCATAATAATAAATCATCTATATTTTTGTTAGTTTACGAATGATTAAATTCGCCGTAGGTTAAATCGATATAAATAAAAGCTTTCAAGTTAACGCCTTTTTACGGAAGCGACTATATGTAATCACCATAAGTCCTGCTTTTAATTTAATCTCTCATTTTTGAGCCTTAAAAAATATATTATTATGAGCACGATGGAAGTACTCTTCTTTTTTTAATATTACCTAACGTTAATGAACAAAGAAGTACTATTTTGCTCGATAATAATACTTTTTATGGTAGCTGTTAATTCCTCAAAAAATAGTTTTCCAGAAAATTTTTATCTTCTAATGCCCAGTCGTAATCCGCCTTGTCCGTTTTTTTTTAAATTCTAATAACATAAATAATGCCAGACTCAAAAACATGTTAAGTTACAAGTATTTAAATGTTAATTTTCATTGAAATATAAAATTAAACTATTAAGTTCACGATAAAACCTATATGGGCTTCGGGTGACTATTCGATTTTCATAAATATTTTTGTAATCAAAAACTAGTATTCAAGAACAAATCTTTAAAATTAAATGCGTGAGAACCAATTGAAACAAAATTACAACAAAATTTAATACCTTTTATTACTGTTTCTTTTCTGATGATCACGAATTATTCTCTACTGAGAAATCGGCCCACAAAGCAAAATAATTATTTAGAGCTTCCATTAAAACAAATTAAATTTTTTTAAATTACATTTGGGTCTATTGGACAGATATATCTAAAAAACACGTAAAGTCTTTAAAACTAAATGAGTTGAAATTTCAATGAACACCTACAACTTCATAATATAAGAAAACATCTATGTAAACTATGTGCCCAGTCGATTCCTATCAATACTAAACAAGTTTGAGCATGCATAAAAATTAATTTCTAAAGACACCTACTGATTCTGACTGTAACAGCTTAATTTAGCCTTGGACTTGAAATTTCTAAATTCTACATAAAAGCGTGGATTTTGAGATTGTATAATGTTTCCCTATTAAACATATAAGATATTTCTTCTTCACATTTTCAACAGCATGAAGGCAAACAGCCTATATCTGAAGGACTGGGTAACGTCTGTAAGCTATTTGAAATAGTTTAGAATGTAATGATAAGCTCAAAAAAATATTTCAATTCTGTTCAGCAAGCATAAGTTTCGCAAAGATGCTTAGATAGTCTAATAAATATTAAATTGAAAGTTATAGAAATTTTTTTGAATAAAAACAAATTCATGCAGTCTTTTTAGATCTTGGCATTCATAATCTAATAATTGATATTTTGTTGAAAATTCTAGATTGCGTTGACTGTTGCTTGGTTACTGATATTCCTTAAAAGTTTAACGTATTGTAAAGGAAAATTTTTATCTATGAAACAAGAAACAAATACAGAGTAGTTTATCATGCAGTACCACAAGGAGATAAGAAAATCTTGCAATCAACCTTAGATAAACAGTAATATATCAAATGACTTCCTTGTCATCTTGAAGTTTTTAAAGAAATACTATGATTCAATTTATATAAAATCTTCGCAGTTATTAAAGAAAAAAAATATAGATGTCCGGAATAAGTAGCAGAACATTTCCTATACGAGTTTTAAAAAGATTGATTTTTGACCTTTCGATTTGACAATTAAGAGTTGGTTATCTATTATTATATAATTTATATTTGTTTATACGAAATCTCTAATTTAATACATTTTTTCTTTCATAACAGTGTCTACGTTAAAAGCTTCTATTATGTTTTATGAACAATATTATATTGTGTAACAAGTGGAGAAAGTTGACTTTTTTGAGCAACGATAAGTTATGAAAAACTCAACTTTCGATTTACCTTATAGGCATAAAAAAGAACGTTTTCAGGCATATCTTAAAAATATAGTACTTTTAACTTGTACGATAAAAGTTATTCACACATGAGTATGAAGTTGTCGCTTAACTAAAGTGATCATTGTAAAGCGTATTCATTAGCGTGCAAAGTGTCATAAAATACATTTTTCAACACTTCCTGCGCAAAGCTCGGTTTCACACACGTTTGACTAAAAAGCATGTTCTAAATAAAGCTTTTCCATCGCAAAAAATACTGTCGAACCGATACACGTGGAAGATGGTGATTTTAATTTCTCGTGACTTTTTCATTGTTGCTTCGCTCAGGCGTAAACGATCACTAAAAGATAAAATTACTTTCACGTTCTCGTATCGAAATGTACGATTATCTGCGTAGTTGTGTATTTTACTTTATTTATTTTGCTATTATAATTCGTACTTGTTTTCCAGATAAAAGAAACATGTCTGATGATCGTTTTCGCTTTGCTATTGACCGAGGTGGCACTTTCACTGATGTTTATGCTAAATGTCCAGGCGGAAAAATCCGTGTAATGAAACTCTTATCGGTTGATCCGACAAACTATGATGATGCTCCTCGTGAAGGTATTCGACGTATATTAGAACAGGTAAGGTGACTAATTTATAGTTGGAATTATAATGTTTTACAAATGCATACAATTAATCTGTGGTCAAATTGGCTATATACGTATTTCAATCACACACATTTACTCTGCCCTACTTTATGATTGATTAATTAAAACTTCGTCGACTTCCGCACGAAAAATATTAAAATTTATATTGCTCACATATCTTACCTAGTAAATAAAATATATTAACAAAAAACTGTATGATACTTATTTTATTATATAAAATTATATGGTTGAGGAAAAAAAATGAAATAATTATTCTAATACATAAAAAAAAAATTGTCGACAGAGTTTTAAAAATATGCTTTTTCGTGCATTAGAAAGATAGTTAAAGAGTAAAATCGATACTTGATTATACTTAAAAGTATCATTACATAAAATATTATTAGTTCGAAAACTGTTAAGCCAAAAAAGCAATAAGACTAACACACAAAAGAACTTAAAATTGGTTTCCTATTTTAATTATGCGTAACTTCGTCGACATGAACTTTTCTGGGATCGGCAGTACTAGTATTAGAGGGTAATAAAATACGCTTATTTTTTAGATTAACGTACACTCCCGCTCATACGTTTTTGACCCCTTCTAACAAAAATTGTATAAGCTTTAAAGTTTTATATTTTCGCGAAAAATCAACGTCCAGAAATAACCGAGAAGGTTTTGAAAGGTCTTAAGAATCTCTTTATAATGGCATTAGCTTAATTTTGAAATATTTTTTTTTAAATTATTTATAAGGACTTAAAAAGTAAAGGGAGTGTATATATTTTACAATTCTGCTAAAATGTCATATGATTAACTTTGTCATTTATAGCTAATTAATCGTTTTTTGTTAAACTTTCGAAACTCCGTCGACATTTTTAAACATTAATTTTCGAAAAAACCATATTCTATTAATAATTAAGCTTAAATACGTATTAATCCTTATTCTATAACTCAAACATTAAATGGAAAACAAATTTTAATGATTCTTATCATTAAAAAAAATTCTGGAGTCATTTTTCCACTTTTCTGTAGAATTTACCATATGTTTACAAATTGCTGTTGAGTTTACTTGGTTCTTGTAAATCTTGTAAAAAATTTTACCCATCATATGTTTAATAAAGCTGAATTATCAAAAGTTAAGAGTTTTGTAATAATTAACCTATTATTAGACAAATAATTAGAAGATGCTACTATATTTTATGCGGGAATATATCTGTTAATCAAATTTTATTTATAAGTAAATTTCAAGCTTTTTTTTTTTTCAAATTTTAGGAAACGAATGAATCAATAAAAGGTGAAATTGACACTTCAAAAATTGCTTGGATTCGAATGGGTACAACAGTAGCAACAAATGCCTTACTTGAAAGAAAGGGGGCTAAAATGGCTTTGATGATAAATGAAGGCTTTAAAGATCTACTATACATAGGAAATCAAGCACGACCTAATATTTTTGATCTTGTAATAATATCCATATTTTATACTTGAATATATATAGAATTTTAAATTATATTTTTAAAATCTAATATCTGCCCAGTATACAGAAAATGGTACTTTTTGACCTTCCGGGCGCGAACTAGTACATTCTGACCCTCGGGCGCAAAATTCCCGCAGGCGTCCAGAGAGAAATGGTACTTCCAACTCGCTATGTACAAAATAGTATGTGTACCGCAGGTCTAAGGGGACACCTGTCACTCGTGCAAGTTGATTTTGCAGTAGCCTACATACACAATTTACTATTTTGTTTCTACAATAGTCTACCTCATAAAGTTTACATTAAATTTGTAAATAATTTTAAAAATTAGCTTTTTGAAATACCTTTGTCAAGAATTTTGTTTTCTTCATTCATTTTAACATAAAAATGGACCGTGTTTACAGTAATTATTCAACCTATATGAAAGTCACATTATTTTATAGAAATTCTTTGATTTTTGCGGTTATGATGAATTGATATAGTACATTACGATACTCGCTTCGCTCGGGTGTAAACGTCATACAAGACGAAAATCTAGTTTCACGAACATGTATGATGCAGTATTTTTTAATACGACGTGTGGAAAGTGAAATTTTAATCACACGTTTTTTGCCGAGCGTGTGGAAAAACTAACTTTCCGCATGGAGTATTGAAAAATATATATTTAAAATTACTATAATTTTTTTTACAGGAAGTATCAACTCCAGAAGTTCTTTATTCTGAAGTTGTAGAGGTACAAGCTCGCGTAATTCCGGCTTTGCAGGGAAAATGCGCTCTACCAAAGGATGGATGGAAAAAAGTTAAGGGCTCCACGGGAGAAGATCTTTATGTAACTCAAGAATTAAATCAAGAGAGACTGAAAGAGGATCTGAAGAAACTTAAGGAAAGGGGAATAGAAAGTTTAGCAGTAGTTTTAATGCACAGTTACACGTAAGAATTCAACTATATAATAATTACAATAACTTGAACCCTGTTCTCTAAGATTAAAATACATAGATGATTATTTTCCCGCGTAAAAAAATTTGGTATTGCCAATATCTTGCTGGACATATGAACAATACTATTCACATGTATTGGAAACACGATCCACATATCTCCAATACAACGTAATCGGTCGTAACGAAACCGAAATCATGATTTTCGATGTATTACCCACATATTTGACATAGTATGGCTCATATATTGGCAATAAAACAAATTTGTTAAAATTATTCTATATCATTCCAGTTTATTGGCAATATATGGCCCAAATTAACAAAAATCTTAAAAAGTTAATATTGAGAGAAATACTAAAATTCTTATGGATTTTTAAATCAATTTGCAGTGTCGTTGCGCGCTGCGCGCGCCCAGTCGTATCAAGTTTTACACGTACATTTCAAATCGACCAATCACACTCATCAGAGGTGACAATCTCAAATCCATTTCGTTTTTATATAGGATTTTTTTTCTTAATACGATTCTATATTCTACGTATAACTACCTTATATTTTATTTTGTTTGGGAATAATACGTTACTTCAGACTTTACGATATATGTAGTAGTAATCTTACGATAGAGAAATTATTTCAGTTTAAAAATCTTTTAATGAGAAATATTTTGAAATTCTATCAACACACTAATAATTACAATAGTTTTTAAATAGTTATGATGCATCAAATACTTATATTTAAATTTACATTGTTGGAGATATCATATCTTATTAAAAAGCTATCGAAAAGTAAAAAATGATATCACTATTAAAAAATAAATAACGTAAAATTCCTTTGGAACTAGTACGAATACTCGAATTTATTATAAACTTGTGTATAAAATAAATGAATCAGTGTTTTTTTTTCCTATCTTAAAAAACATGATGAGTTTGTTATGTAATCATTTTATTCGTGATTTGATTGGTTGGAGCATATGGGTTGCTAGGTTACAAAAACAAAAGTGGCGCTCGAAGCGCGCTTAGAGATGACTAGTATTATAAATTTTGTAATTTTAAAGCAAAATGTCAAAGCGGCCGCATATATTTTCAACGTATTTTCGGAAAAGTCAAACAAGACTTAGACGCGAATTGGAAAATCTGCAAATTATCCAAAGCAGTGATGATGATTCGGTTGTAAGTTTAAATTATAGTTAGATTTCTTTTTTTTATACTATTATATTCAAATGTAATAATCTTGTACAGTAATAATATGGAATGCAGTTTAAGTAGTGATTCAGACGAATTTGAAAATAAAATACATAAGATAACAAGAGAAGCTTCTTTTGAACACTACGATGAAGGTAATAATACTTATAATATGTTTTATTTTTTTCACTTTTTAATTTGCCAATATATGAGCTATACTATGTCAAATATGTGGGCAATACATCAAAAACCACGATTCCGGCTCCATTGCGACCGATTACGTAGTATTGGATATATGTGGATCATAATGTTTCTAATACATGGCAATAGTATTGCTCATATGTCCAGCAAGACATTGGCAATATCTAATTTTTTGCGCAGGTTGTTATTCCATCGTCTAAAAAGTCTTTATAATAGTTAAAATAATTTTTGGAAAACTATAGTAAAAAATTTTTCTATTAGATTTTAATAAAAAGAGTATATCTTTGTATATGGTATGTACATCGTAGATACCTAGACCTAATAATTGCTAAAGTATGATCAGAATTTTAAATATTTCTCGGAAAATAAATTGTATATAAAAGGCTTGTATAAAATCATACAGGATTATATCTAGCCATGAATTCGATTTCTGGCCGATGGATTATACCTTCATTAGCTACAGAAAGGTTTAATAATAATTCATCTGGATGTTGACAATTCTTTTGGGTTGTGTGATGAAGAATAAGCGACTTGCTGATCGATCGATAATCTTTTTATGGCCAAAAATAAGGTTACGAATTTGAGTTTTTTGATTGTTCATGTTATAGTGTAAACATTATTTAATATTGCATAATTATTCTGTAAACTGTTTTGATTTATTTTAAACCAATTGTTAAAAACATACTACATTATAAACGTCTATAAAGAACAAAACAATAAATGAGTACTTTTGTTATAGATATATTATATTGTTAATGTACAACTCTAAAAAATCAGTTACTTTTACAGAAATTATGTTTCAATAATCAATTTTTTAAATGCTTCTACATGAAGAATATTTTTATACATGAATTTAATTCCTCAGAAAAGTGTCAGGGATTCACATCACGAATTCAGCTCAAGTTGTAGGACATGATTTTGAATGTACAAACATGGAAAAATATACAATATTATATTTAAACTCTCTAAAAAAGCTCAAGTTGATTTTGACATTGAATTTAAGAGGATTCATAGTGCATTAAAATTCCTTAACTTAATGTTTTATACCTTCAGAAGAAATCAATATTTTTTAATTCTAAAGAAAGCTCATGAAAGTTAGTTTTCATTAGTTTTGTTTTTTCTTTTCAAATTCATATTTAAGAATTTTAAAGATTAAATAGTTACAGATTCTAGAAAAGGCAGTTGCTAAGATTTTCAAATATTTCTAAAAATATCTGAATCTAGTTTTTTGGAGCAGTAGGGACTAATATTGCAGTTCTCTTCATGTATTTACATCTAAAAATATTTTAAGTGTAAATTGAAGTTAAAATTTCGTATGTACTTTGTTAATCTTGGAAATTAAAATATTAATTAAATAATATTATTAAATAGTGGGCCGTCTGAGTGATGAGCCCAGAAAGGTGCACAATGAAGTATTCGAGATATAGTTAAAAGTACTTGTTTTATTACAATATATATATATATATATATATACGAGTGAGAGAGATGCTTCTAAACGCGGCGTGGAAGTTTCGTAGGGACAGCGGACTTGGTGGCTTGGCTGATCCTCGTGGTGATAAGGTCGATCGTCGATACTTACTCTCGCCTGACGGGCCGCGTCCTAGCCTCGTTGACTCTCTTTAGCTAGTCGTGGTCTCGTGTTGTGTTTCGGCTTTTATAGTAAAAATCACCTCAGTCGCCTCTTCTTTCTCTCACATACCGATGAAGCTATTATTGCAACGACTTCAAACTTCGCTACCGCCGCGACGCGCCGCTTCGTTTTCGTACTTCGACTATGTTTGTAATGCTGTCACACGTAACAATACTTAATAGATATATTTTAACGTATCTCAAATTTTTCACAAAAAATAAAATTGTTTAGGTATGCTGAACATGAAATTTGTGTTGGTCAATTAGCAAAAGAATTTGGATTTCTACAGGTTTCTCTTTCACATGAGATTATGCCAATGTCGAGAATTGTTCCTCGCGGGTTTACAGCATCCGTTGATGCATATTTAACGCCTCATATAAAAAGTTATTTAAAGGTATAATAACAAAATCTTTTAATTTAAAAATTGTCTTATTAAATTGCATAAAAATCTTATTCTCTATAAATATTTATTTTAGGGTTTTTCAAAGGGATTTAAAGATAATCTACGAGGTTGCAATGTGTTATTTATGCAAAGTGATGGTGGTCTTACTCCTATGGATTCGTAAGTTTATTTTTTATGTACTAAATTGAATAACTATGTTTTCCTATGGGATATTGAAGCCTATACTAATTATCAACATTCTAGTATTTTCCTTCATTTATTTTCAATTTTCGCAATCATTTTTAAAAACTTTTATAATAAATTTAAATAACGTAAAATTGGTAGTAGAAATCTGTAATCGGCTTTCATATTCCTGAGACCGAGCAACCGTAGATTAAATGAATAAGTAAACTTACTATTACTAGTAGATAAGTCTAATAATTTTTCAGTATCTAGTGGCATAAAAAATCACTAATTAGTTACTTAATTAATTACTTTTATTAAAATTTGCCTCTGCTGTTTGCATGCAAAAAAGTAGACCCAAAATAAATAACTTTGAAGTTCATTTATACCTCATATTTTATACAAAACTTTCCAATAAAATTTTTTAGTTTCATTCGGAGTTTATAATATTATTCAAAACTATTGAATAATATTTTGAATTTATAAATAGATCTGGATAAGAAATAAAATAACCGAATAATTATAAAATTACTTATATTATTATACTTACAAAAGACGTGCACGTCCGGCGCCGGAAAATGGCTTTTTAACAGGGCTCTAAAAGTCGGTTTCTGGTATCTAAACATTCTTATACCCCACACAGACTGAAATATTCCTGAAAGATTCCTGGAGTATGTGGAAGAAAGAACTGGAATCTTCAAGAAATCTTCCATTGGAATATTCCAGGAATATTCATATGTCCTCGAAATCCCTGACATTGGAATATTCC
>JAWWEQ010035724.1:0-12857 GCA_035583055.1 Torymus tubicola
CTGGCATCACAATAACCAGTGAGGTTGCTATCACCGTTCTTTGAGTAAGTGAGGCACAACTCCTTAGTGCCTTGTAGGTATCTTAATATCCTCTTCACTGCGTTCCAATGCGACTCATTAAAACATTGGTTAAACCTGCTGACGTAGCTTACTGCATGAGCTAGATCTGGCCTTGTAGCTTGCACCAGGAACAGTAGTGAACCCACAGCATTTTGGTATGGTATGGCTGATGGATTGAATCTTGACTTTGGCGAAGATGATGGATTGATACTAACATTCTGCTCCATGGGCGTACTAGTGCTACTACACTCCTTCATACCAAATGTGTCCAGAAGTGAGGTTATGTAGTCCTCTTGATGCAGTTCTATAATCCCACGAGATCTGTCTCGATGAACATTGATGCCGAGGCACTTCTGGATAGATCCCAGGTCCTTGATGGAGCAGATCTTGAGCAGATGTTCCTTCAGTATTCGAAAGAAGTCGATGCTGTTTGTGAATACAATGAGGTCGTCCACAAAAGGAGCTACAATAATACATTTATTTGTGTTAAAATAACTATATATACAAGTATCAAAATTAGATTGGGTAAGGTTCATAGACTTAAGGGCTTTATCTAAATTTAAATTCCAAGTTCTGTTCCCTTGCTTGAGACCATAGATTGCCTTCTTAAGTCGACAAACCTTATTCTTGTTGCCTGACTTTACAAAGCCTTCAGGCTGTTGAAGGTAAACGGTTTCAGACATCTCCCCAGGAAGAAATGCCGTCTCTACATCCAGGTGGTATATATCCAGGTCGTTCCTTGCTGCATAGGCAAAGAGTAGTCTCAGTGAAGTAAACCTGACTACTGGTGAATAAGTCTCTTGATAATTCACTCCTTGCACCTGCAAGAAACCCTGAGCAACTAGTTTTGCCTTGTAGCGAGTATTTCCTTGATCATATTTTTTCTTAAATATCCACTTGCTTCCTACCACTGCTTCATTTGAAGGAAGGTCACAAAGCACCCAGGTATCATTTCTAAGAATTGATGCATACTACGACTCATAGCTAGTTACCACTGAGCTGCCTCTGGACATGATACAGCTTGGCGATAGCTACCTGGTTCTGTTGGTGCACTTATGGCTGAGTAGGTTACATACTCGTCCAAGTGCCTGGGTTTTGCCTTTCTCTTGTTGGATCTGCGTAGGGAACTTGGTGCGATTTCTTCTTCTGAACTATCTTCTTCTTCTTCTGGTTGAGTTTGTCTTAAAGTAGATCTAGTTGTGGGGCGAGTTGAGTCACTGGTAGTCTTTTGACTGAATTTGGGTGGAGCTGTTGTTGCGTTGTCTCTTGTTACAGGTTCAGCGATGGAGACAGCAGGAGTAGTAACAGGTAAGTTTTCCTTTTTGTCTTCATGTGCATTATGTTCATTTACAACTAGTTTATCACTTCTATTTATCACTTCTGTACTTTCCTGCGTCTCTGTAGTATCATCTGAATCTAGAGGTAGGAATACCTGGTTTGGTCGAGCATTTACAGAATGAGCTTCTTCAAAGAACTCCACATTTGTTGCACAAAACACCTTTTGATCAATCTCACTCCACAGTCGATATCCTTTTTGGTTATCAGGATATCCAAGCATAATGGCTGGTCTCGACGTAGGTTGAATCTTGGATCTCTGGTTGCTTGGTATGTAAGCTCTTGCCTTGCATCCAAAAACACGTAGGTGGCTGATGTCAGGTCGTTGTCCTGTCCAGACTTTTTCAGGAGTGACGCCTCCCAGACATCTCTTTGGGCTTCTATTAGAAATATAGCATGCTGTTGATACGGCTTCAGCCCAAAACTTAAGATAAAGTTTGGACTCTGCGAGCATACACCTAGTTTTCTCAAGCAGTACTCGATTGTCTCTAGTTGTGTATTGACTTGACTGTTGCGCATGTTGTCCTGGTGTATTCGTAAGGTATTGCGGCCTGTGGCCTTTGGGCGACCAGTGAATTGTGTGCTATGAGTATAGAATATAAATAAAAGATATCTTATACATTATGCACTGAAAAGGTACAAAATATAATAGAGCCTAATACTATACAGTGTATAAAACATTTCTATACTAAACTTTAAAAAAATTATGTTTCAGGGCTCAATCTGAATTTGATTAAATACAAGTTAGAATATTTTTGTCTACAATCTTCAAATTATAATTTTCCCAATTTAATCAACTAGAAATTCATAACTGAACAACAATAAAAAAATAATTTATACCACTCTTACCTCAAAATCACAACTTTGGTATGATTTTTCGGTGCTTGTGGTATAAAATATCGTATGAAACTATTGTGGGAGGTGTTTTTTTAACTTGCTCGATTTTCTCACTCGCTTCGCTCGTGCGAAAAACCTCGAACAAACCAAAAAACAACCTCCCACAACAGTGTCATAATATACTAATAAAATAAAAGAAAATCAATTTGGATAAAAACTAAAACAGACAACATTTTTTAAATAATTCAATATATGTATACGTATGATATATAATGCACATAGTATACATATACGATAATTGAAATTTTAAATCACAGTATCGCGCGCAAATCTTATAAAGCGTAACTCGCGCAAAGGGTCGAGCGCTGCGAGGAGCGAGATCAAGCGTGACCGCAATCTCAGCTGTTAAGCTGTCCCGCTGTTCATGTCGACGCTCGACCGATGCTCGTGCTCATATGCTTTCTTCAGTGAGGCATTTTGAGGTTACATTAGCTACATTGTTTACTTGCAAAGAAACAAGAAGTTCTCAAGGACAGTATTTCTACTTCATCTTCCCTCCAAGCTTCAATCAACTGATTATTAGATAAGTATAAATACAATATTATAATCTCAAAGTTTTTAAAAGAATAGATACTTTGTGTAGATTTCTTTTTCAGATTCACAGCTACAGTTGTGATTGAATGGTACCAATGATTGAGAATGGTTTACTCACTAGCAGCTTGATTATATGTATATAAAATTTTTTTTAATATTTCATTTTATATTAATAATATATATTTATAATTATAAAAAAATTTTCCGGATTCAAATTAACTTATTCTTCTATTAGATAGCAATGTTCTTATGGCTAGAGATCATTTTAGAGGAACTTTAAGAGAATTATTGCACCACAGTGATGAAGGTTCATCAGTAGATTCCGGTGATGATACTCCTCTAAATAAATATATAGAATAACACCTAAGAAAGTGTAAGTATTACATTATAAAAACTTTTTATAGTGACTCAAAATTTAACAAAAAATTAATTTGTCTTTGTAGAGACTCTTTATATCGACCAAAACAAAAGCAAAATCAAACACGTAAAATGAAAAGGCGTAAGTTACTGTTTATGTGATTAATCTTAAAAAATTTCTTGTTCATTTATGCTCTTCTAAAAACACAATATCCTGTAATCAGAATTTCATACAACAATATAGTCGTATTAAGTACATGTATGTTGAAACTATTGCATTCTCTTCATTATTATTTTTAAACAATCATCACTTATCACTTTAACAAATTCAGTAAATATTTATTAAATTTACACGTAATCACCAGTCACAAAAATATAGATTCAAGATTATTTATTATTACAGGCTTTTCTACCTAAATTTCAAAACTGCAATTTAAAAAGTCTCGTAATGGAACTCTTGGATTTTTATATCAGCTGTCATCCTAGTCAGGTCTTCAGATCCACATTCTTGCTTAAATCACTTTTTATTTGTGCATATACAAAACTCATTTGATTCTTACTAATACTTGAATCGAAGGCTCCTCCAAAAAAGAAACAGTCCATAGTCAGTTTCTTGAGAAACTGCACGCTATAGATTGTAACACATAAAAAATTAGCTTACATAGTAGACACTTATTCATTCAAATTAATTCTAAAAATCTTAAAAAATATATCTTGATTTCTGCTACTCTTAAAAAAAACAGTGCCTTATACTACACAATTATATTACTTTTTATATCTGATTTGACGATATGCCTTTTCAAGACTTCTTTAATAAGGTAGACACTTATTCATTCAAATTAATTCTAATCTTAAAAAATATATCTTGATTTCTGCTGCTCTGTAAAATAACAGTGCTACATACTAAACAATTATATTACTTTTTATATCTGATTTGACGATATGCCTTTTCAAGACTTCTTTAATAAGGAAGACGCTAATTCATATTCAAATTAATTCTTATCTTAAATTAAATATATCATGAATTCTGCTGCTCTTTAAAAAAGCTGTACCACATACTAAACAATTTTACTTTTTATATCTGATTTGACGGTATGCCTTTTCAAGACTTCTTTATTATTTCAAGATTTCTTTATATTATATAATTATATTTGTACGTGGATGATGTTTTTCTGATCTAATCTGAAAAAAAAACATAAAATTCTTCACAAAGCACCTATTCTTTTATTACAAGTTATATTTTTTTATTATCTCCTTTTACTTGTTATATACTTATCTAATAATAATAACGAAATCCATGCTTAGTTCGCTTAAGCTCCCGTGGATAGGCTAATAATTATTTATTCCTTTGGATTCCTTTTTGAGGTTATATTTTTTAAAATGCATACAGACATTTCTCTTTCTCTCTCTTTTTAACTCTCTAATTCTCTCGTTCTCTTTCCGCGTATGTGTATGTTTGTGTGTGTGTGTAAATATATATATGGTTGCTTGTCATTTATTGTTGTCATAGGAGAAAAAACCAAAGTATCAAATGATAGTTTAGGGCCTGATTTAAGCTTCTAGAAGTTAGCACCCGAAGATCAATAATCCTAAATCTCTTTTGATAAATCGATTGCGCGTAACGAAATAAGTCAAAATCCGTTTTCAAAATGTTCGCGCAAACAATATTAACAAAGTTATTGCAAAAAACGTTTAGGGTGCTGAGAAAAAACAAAATCCTATTTTTCAATAAGTAATTATTGTTATTAATTATTGTTAATATGGCTAGTTTATGTATTTTTCAATGCGCAAACAGCATCCGAAATTAGTTTAACGATAAAAAATCATTTTATCCAAATTTTGATTAAAGAAGTTTTTAATAATTTTATCGTTTTGTACCTCGGTATCATACTTATGCATGATGTATTATACGTTACAAGTAAGCACCTAAATGATCGCAGTGAACGTAGCTATGAATACTATAGACTTGTGAATTGTTGGCGAACGGAAATTCCAAATACTAAAATAGTATTTTTCATATTAATATTTGTTAATATTTGTAATACAAAATTCATTTGTTATTTTATGCTCAATCGATTAAAGCCTGTTGTTGTTGACATTCAATTATCTCGCGGTCAAGGCCTTGCTCTCGCGCAGGGAGATTCCTAACATAGGCAACCTTAGCTGGCAGGAGATGTGCCAGCAGAGAAAATATTGCGAACAGAAACACAAGGATGACGGGATCGAGAAGAGGAACAGTCACGGAGTGTCTAGCACTTCGACTTTCTCAGAGTTTGCCTGCTTCATCTCTTCACCGTCCTGCACGCGTTAGGAGGTCCAGTTATAAATTACCTGCGAAAAGAAAAAGAGAAGCTTGACAAAGTATTTGTTGGCGTATTTTCTATCATCTACACATAAGATAAGTGAAAATATAAAAATCGAACTATTAAGAGGTTAAGATGTATACCGGTTTCTTTATTAACTTATCTGAAATGGGCGCCTACTGCGATACCGCGAATTCCGTACTTATCATACAGTTGTTAATTAAAGTTGTTTTCATAATTACTCATTGTCAGTAAACGTAAATTGTACCAAAATACAAATGAATTAAACATTTGGCTATGCCGTTATACATGAAACTTATTGGCAGTACAAATTAGTTACCATAGTAACGGTTATTGATTGATAGTTTTTCTATGTATAAATACTTGCAAGAATCTTGGCGATTAAAATGCAGAAAATTTTATCGCTTCACTTTGTTATATATGGAATATTAAATTAGTAAAAATATGCCTCAAACTAAATACCAATGTCGTTAATTTATTAATTCAGATAAGTAGCTTAACTTACTAAAGAACCCGTTATACATATTAACCTCTTAATTGTTCAATTTTTATATTTTCACTTATTTTATGTGTAGATGATAGAAAATACGCCAACAAATACTTTGTCAAGCTTCTCTTTCTCTTTTCGCAGGTAATTTATAACTGGACCTCCTAACGTGTGCAGGACCGCGAAGAGATGAAGCAGGCAAATTCCGAGAAAGTCGAAGTTCGCGATATTTTCTCTGCCAGCCCATGTTCTGCCAGTTAAGGTTGCCTATGTTAGGTATCTCCCTGCGCGAGAGCAAGGCCTTGACCGCGAGAGAGTTGAATTTCAACAAATACGAGAATATCGCTAGACAGGCCACTATAAACATTTCTTCAAGTTTCGTTACATGAGATTTTCGTATGAGATGTCAGATGATTTCTCACCTGATTTCTCATTTAAAAATTTTTTTAAGTTTCGTCACATGAGATTTTGGCATGAGATTTCAGGTGAGTTCTTAGGTGAGAAAGTGAGAACTCACCTGAGATTTTTCAGTAGGGTAACTTTGAACGAAATCGCTCCGACGGAACTACTCTTTCCAGCCGGGCCGCGTAAAAACAGAGAAACTCGCTGCATGTTGACAAAGTTACGTTAACAGAATTTTTTTGTGTACTATCAGTTTAAGACGCATGGAGACGTAATACATCAAATTTTGAGCTAACAAGGGTAAACTGCCGTTAACCTTGCACATACGGTTGCTGCAGCTCAGGTTACCCGTTTCTGGCTAAAATACAAAATTTCCAGAACCCTTTAATATGCTGACTTCATATCCTTTGACATCTTTTGGTCCTCTTCTATATTTCCCTTGCAACCGTGAAGACTCCATCAGTTCACCATCAGTGCGAGTTTCCCTATAGCTTGATGATCTCTAACTTGATGAGTTCTGCATGAGCACTTCACTCTAGGCTAATATAAAGCAATTAGTATAAGGGCAAATTCAGAGAAGAAGAGCGTATAAAGTAATATACTCACGGAAATAGGAGAACGATGAATACTATATTTACCTTGAATACTATATTTATGCGTAGTTAATATATAGTACGATGAATTACATACCTATGGAGACAATTTGAGGAATTGAAACTCTTGAATAATAATGGGAGAAACTATCACTGCTGCCACTACTATCAGTTAGTCTCCAGCGTCTTTGTGGAACTCCTTTTCCAGATTCAGAGCAGTAGTTCTGTTTAGAAAGTATCAAGCAACGGTGATTCCGATCATAATGACTGCATTTTCGGTCTCTTTTCTTTTTGTTTACAGTATAACTACCATTATACATATTTGTTTACCGTTATTGACTTTCATACAAAAAACTGCATAGTGTAGGTGAGCAACTTGTGAAACATGTTAAACACCGTTTCGCAAAGAGACTCAGGAATGTACGGACGGATGGCTTCATCAGTGATTTTGCAATATATGGTGGTATGCGCAGGGCCCCACTGAATCCGCTTCAAAGAGCGCGGGAAGTGAGAAGACTCACGAATGGCTTTGAGCTGTTCATCGGCTTCCTGTTCTTCGCCAAGCTCGTTAAGGTTAATTTCTAAGGGCAATCTAATAGACTCGACGCAAGAAAGGGAGTCTGCGATTATATTTTGTGCACCTGACGCGTTTGGCGCGGTGAAGTATCTGACTTTTGTATGAAAGCATAGATGAGGGGTTTGTGATCTGTTAAGATCTTAAAATCTCTGCCTTTCAACAAAAATGAGAAGTATTTAGCAGCTTCATATATAGCCGTGAGCTCACGGCCATATGTACTGTACTTCCACTGGGAAGGAGAGAACTTTTTCGAAAAAAAAGCCAAGGGTTCCCAGATTCCAGTAAGAGAAAGCTGTTCAAGAGCAGTGCCCATACCAGCATGGAAGGCGTCAGAGACGATGCGGATCCCCGCACCAATGCGGGGATGTACGAGCAGGGCAGGGCTCCACAGAACGGGACATTTGTCGTTTTTAAGAGAGTCCGTGAAGAAATCATTCAAGGGAGCCTGCGTGGTTGCAGCATGAGGCATGTTACGCCGGTAGAAGTTTATCGTGCCAACAAACCTACGAAGCTCTCCTATAGTTTAAGGTTTCGGAAAGTTCAAAATGGCTTCAACCCTGCATGGAATAGGGAGAACGCCTTCACCATTCACAAGATAACTAAGAAATTCTACTTCTTCGACAGACGAAGATGAAACTTCTTGTGATGAAAATGTAAATGACGACGTGTAGCTAAACGCCACGTATCTCGAACACGTTGCTCGACAGGTGCGTTTAGAAGCGCCCGAGATGGTGGCTTCGCACAAGTAGGCACATGGATATCTGCCGTTGAGAAGCTACGATGCCTCGGAGAAGACTTTCTACATCGATGCGTATTTTTTTTTTGCGTATACGCCAAAATGGGTAGAGGGCATGACTGATGTCACGATGTGCAACTGTAAAAAAAGTTATTGTCAAGCTAGTGTGAAGTTATAGTTTTGCACGGTTTGACGATAATATTTTTTACAGTTGCAAATTGTGACATCAGTTACGCCCTTTACCCATTTTGGCGTGCACGCAGAAAAAATGCGCTACGATATAGAAAAGCCATTAGGCCCTGGCGTTCGAGTACGTACAATTGTCGCGCAGTCACTAGAAATACGTAGCCATTTTCGATAGTGCCAACTTAGGACAAATTTACCTATAGTCTTCATGATCTTTGATGAAAACTAATGAACACACCACAAAAGAGAAGTACGTATAACCTCAATATTTCTGTGCTAATTCAATTACATCATATAATAACAATTTTTTATTATTTTGCATGAATTTTGTATTACAATAATTTTATTTTATTATCCCTTTAAATTATCACTCGTAAGAAATTTTGGAGCTGAATCAATTAGCACAGCAATATTGAGGTTATACTTCTCTTTTGTGGTGTGTTCGTTAGTTTTCATCAAAGATCATGAAGACTATAGGTAAACTTTTCCTAAGATGGCACTATCGAAGATGGCTACGTACTTCTAGTGACTGTAGCACTAGACTTGCATCTTGCGCCTCACGAATAAAAATCGTTGTCCGACATCTGTGACATTTTGAAACCCGACTTCTAGTATTATTAGACGTTAGACAATCTTATACTGCGTTGTGCAGTAGGTTTGTACACCTCGTATCATAGGTTACAAATGTCACAGATGTTGGACCACGATTTTTATTCGTGAGGCGCAAGATGCAATGTGCTAGGAGCATGCTCCTCCTTATGTAGACACTCCCTTGGGGACTGCCTATATATGTGTTTTCCGTGTGTTCTGTTTGTTCCTTCCTGCCTTCCTGTGTTGTGCAGAACAAAAGTGGAATGGACCTTCTTTTGCATTCATAGTTCATAGTGCATCATGATGGGCAAATCATAATTAGTTCAACGTAGTTTACGTACCTTCGATTGCTTCAAACCATTGTATACAAAATTTGTTTATTGTACATGTACAACAACATTCTCATTAGAATTAATTACGTTGAACTGAAGATTTACCCATCATGATACCCATCATTTATAAACTATATAATATATGTATTAAAATATATATATATTTATATATAATTAAAAATATATTATGCTATTAATTTATATTTTTTATTTAATATAATTATATCGAGAAACAATAAAATAAATATGTTTAGAGAGAGTAATAATTTACTTAATAATTTAATATTAATTATATATTAGATATATAAATTTATTTGAAAGTTATTGATTTATTTAATATATTAAATATATTTAATATATATATATATAAATTTATAATATGATATATATAATTGTACACTATAATGGAAAAAGTAAATTATTATTAATAATAATTATAGAATTGATTAATTAATTTATTGATTAATAATAAATAAATTTATTTTGTATATATTATATTATTTTATATAAGAGATGATCTAGATTGTTATAATTTATATAATTAATTATATTTATTTTAATAAGATTTTAAAGTTTTAATATTATGAGTAATTTAAAATTTAGGCTAAAACCCCAATTTTAGGGGGTTTTTGACGTAAAATTGGGTTAAATTTAGATATTTTATAAACTATAAAATATATGCATTAATATATATTATGCTATTAATTTATATTTTTTATTTAATATAATTATATCGAGAAACAATAAAATAAATATGTTTAGAGAGAGTAATAATTTACTTAATAATTTAATATTAATTATATATTAGATATATAAATTTATTTGAAAGTTATTGATTTATTTAATGTATTAAATATATTTAATATATATACATATATATGAATTACGAATGCGATAGACTGTTCACTCTACTTTTGTTTCGTACAACACAGAAAGGTAGGAAGGAACAAACAGAACACACAGAAGACACATATGTAGACCGTCCCTTGGAGTGACAGGGAAGATCGCAGTCCCTACCTAGGTTGCGCTGGTATCGCCATAAGACCATCAACATGGCAATACGTAATCATCTATATTATTCATATTGTTTATGAATCTTAGCGATACTACACATAACAGTATCATATGGTACAAAAATCTATTTTTTTTACTTTTGAATTACGTAAAATGTTGAAAACTCTCTTTTAAGTTTCAATATATTATACCTTTGTGCAAATTTGTAAATCAATATATGTATTAGTTTTTATCTAATTTTTCAACAAAATGTCGTGTTTATGCCGAGCGCAAGTCTCATATTTCGATCAAGATTATTGCAAAAATTAATGCATGTTTTTACTTGAAACTTTTCCACAGTGAAATAATATAACAAAATATAGAAGAGAGTTCTCATTATTTTGCATACTTTGATATATTTACATTGAAAAATATTATTGAATATTGGTTTTGTGAGAATAGTATATAATATGCTTAGGTTTAAAAATAATAATTTTATTTCAAAATATTCAATATTATAAATGCTTAACTTATTCTTTCTAACAAAAGTAAACCAATTTTCCTATATTGATTATCTTTTAAAAAATAAATTTGGAAATAATTAAAAAAGGTAGTACAGTTACTGAAACGTACTTTTAATTAAAATCTGAAGTATGTAATATGTCTGTCTTTTTCTATTTCTTCTATTATTCTCTCCGCCTCTTCATTTTTTTTTCATTATCCAATTCTTGTATTCCTTTTTTTCTTGCCTATACATCTCCCCTACTATTTCTCCTTTCTTGCATTTTTTCGCCGTCTCTTTTATAATAATAATAATAATTAAAAGCTTTATTAATTTATTATTTATTATATGTTTCAATAGGTAAAATTCTCCCTAAACGTTATTATTCGTTTATTACGCGGTAATTATTATTGGTGCGCATTTATTTAATTATGCTATTAATTATATTTTATTAATTATTATTTCTGTCCCGGAACCTGATAATTTATTTATTAGTTATTAGTTTATTTAGTGGAAATATCGCGGATTCATTGTAAAGTGACCCTAAATGCAACGGTAGTCTTTGGTAAAAACGCAGTTCATAACATTAATATGCTGGCCCCTTTCTACATAAGTCCTGTTCCACCTGTTGTGTGCGTTCCGACCTACCCGCCCGTTGTTCTCTGTGTTGTTACAGAACAAACATAGTGTGGTCAGTCTATGTCATTCGCATAGTTTTATCTTCTAAACGCGAACTCTTAACTAACTCTAGATGAGTTTGGTTTATGTTTGGTTACTCTAATTTACAACTATTAAAATCATTAATCAATCAATAGTTTTGGAAATTTTAGGTAGGTATACAAAACATCCTTGTAATATTTAATTGTTTGTTTGGATCGAGTTTAGAAGATAAAAGTATGCGAATAACATAGATTGACCACTCCACGTTTGTTCTGTAGCGACACAGAGAACAACGGGCGGGTAGGTCGGAACGCACACAACACGTGGAACAGGACTTATGTAGAAAGGGCCCTGGATGCATTAACAATCTTAGTGTGGACACACCCTAAGCAAAACGATCACCTCAACCGAAAGAGGAGAGGTTTCTTCCTCACTTCCGAAACATATTCATCAAAGCACGAGTGAAAAACAGCTCCTCAAACAAGATTATTCTTCACGTGCGATTATCAAGGAAGACATCAAAAATAGTAAAAAAAAAGGTAAAAAAAAGGTAAAAAAAGCTAAAATAATTTTAATTAAACCAACCGATACTTTTATTTCTTTTTTTTTTATTAAATAAATTCAAAGTTTTGTGAGTACTTAAATAACCTACAGATTCTAATTTGCCAATTTTTTTTGCTAATTTTATAAATAATAAAGATAAATAGTTGGTGAATTTACATTTTCTGTATCATGATTTTTAAATGAGGTCGAATATTAATACAATACACACTATTACAATATCTTGATTTTATTGCAAGTTTATTGGTTGGACATCAATCTATAATTGGATTATGTACATTATGTATTTCTATAACACGAATTACAAAAATATACATTTGATATTTCCTCAATCTCCTGGTAATTTACGTCATTTACAGCTTTCTATTCCTTCTGATAATAATGTTGGTAAGATTTTAGTTAATGTCATTCAGAATATATTTGCAATCGAATAAAATCATTACAAACCATATTATTAGAATAACAACTTTAAAGTTATCATATCTCATAGTATCGAAATCGAAATTTATTCAAAATATGCCTCCTCATTAACCTTTTCTTTTATATAAATCTAACAAAACTAATTTGCCAATTTTTTTTGCCAATTTTATAAATAATAAATATAAATAGTTGGTGAATTTACATTTTCTGTATCATGATTTTTAAATGTGGTCGAATATTAATACAATACACACTATTACAATATCTTGATTTTATTGCAAGTTTATTGGTTGGACATCAATCTATAATT
>JAWWEQ010035735.1:0-20361 GCA_035583055.1 Torymus tubicola
ATTTTCAATAGAAATTGTATATCTATATTCATAAGGTCATATCTATAGATATACAATTTCTATTGAAAATAAACAATGTTGAGTCATTGATGCTCAAAAAACTACTTGTCAAATCGAGAAACGGTAAAGGAACTTTTGGTTCAGAATTTCGGGTTCTATAAGAGTATGTTGTGCGAGACATACATTTTCAGAACAGGTTGTATCTAATGACTCTGTAATTTAACTGGTAATAATAAATAAATAAGTGTATATCAAATTATTATGCTTCTTAAAACAGTAACAAAATTTTATTATCTCACAAAAAAAAGTACCGTAAAGCTGTACAAATATTAATAAATAAACCACGACATAATCTTCACTATCGAACGCCGAAATCTTTCTTCCCACAAACATCGATTAAAAATCATCGCCCCAGTAAAAATTAGTCCACCAAATCTAATTCACGACCCAATTCCTATCATCCCAAATAACACAATTCCTCCTTCTCCTCTATAACTCCATTATCTTCGGCTCCATCACAAACCCTTCATTGCGTATCCCCTTCGCATCTAGCCTCCCCTTAATCCTCACTCACTCATATACACAGATACATACACGTAGGTCCCAATTAACCATACCCCCGTCACCAAAATGCACCGAATAATTATTATCATGCGCGGCAAAACGACTGAGTAGGAAAATCCATTAGGCGGTAACGAAAGCTTTCTCTATACTTCTTTCATCGCATCTCAGCGTTAAAGAACGCGTACGTACGTAAAATACAAAAGACGAAGCTGGTGCGTATACACAATGTTTATCAACATCACAATAGCGCCGAGCGTCGGAGCCGATCCACAGTTTAGTTGCGTATAAGAACGGGAGAGGATTAAAAAAAAAGTATTGAACTGAGGCGGTGAGCCTCTTCTTTTATTTTGTCATTGTACGATTTTATATAACGAAGGATGGAAATCTTCTATTATATTAATCTTCTATTATATTAATATTTGAAATCTCCGGGTTCCGGTCTTTTCCCAATGCGTCCTTTTTACCTATGCTCACCAACATACATCCACGCAACCACATTCACAAAAGGGTATAAAGGGTTGAAAAAAAGTATTTATCATAATCCTATTAATGCAAGAGAATTATATGAAAAAAAAAGTTTTCTTCTATAATCCCAAATATGAAAAAAGTATTTGTGAACTGATTTTAAATTATTTTTTGTAATTGAACAAGGTGAAGAAATTGAAACTATCCAGTTGAAGCACAAATTTTAAGTGCCAAAAACATAGGAAAATTAGTGTTAATTCCAAGAATATGTTTTTCACCATCTAAAGAAGAAATTCCATTTAATGTGCATCGCAAACAACTTTCCATACGATTTCGGTTTCGCAATGACAATCAATAAATCACAAGGACAATCATACAATGAAGTCGGTGTCTACCTACCAAGAGTTAAAAGTAGAAAAAAATTAAAAGTACCATTTCTAAACAATGCAAAAATAGAATATGATAATATAAAGCATAAAAATAAAATCTACAATAATCATCATTAAGCCCTTTTTCAACAGTTTTAAAAACCCCCTCTTAACCCTCTTTAAGTCCTTTTTAATCAGTTTTTAACCCTTACTTTAACCCTTTGATTAAACCCTTTAGTTAAAAAGTGAGCATCTAATAAAAAAATAATTATGCAACCTTCAAGAACAGAGAGCCGGAGAACTGGAGAATCGGAGAAAAATTATTCATTCTTAATATAATGTATATATGTAAGATTCATATAATTTATGTACGGCGCGCGCGGGGAGTACAATCTTATTGTGAACCTGTGGTGGTTACGTATTATAGAATATGAAATGTACCTATAGCGTGTTATATACTTATACAAAGTACAGTGAAAAATTAAGGACTACGTTGAATGTAAATATTTTTCTATAAAAATATTATATAGAAAAGTTGTAATTTAAAGAAAAAGTAAATAAAAATAAGTATAAAAAGTAATCGTTAGTATTATTATTTTTCATTAATATATAATAATTCGAGCGAAAATTTGATCCTAAATTTCGCGACTCTTAAGCGTTCGATTTCCCTCGGATAATATGAAAATTATTTTCCGTGATGGTTATTGAATTACAATGAACAATGTGTGTAATTATAGCGTAGGCGCTAACGAATTGCTTATACTGTCCTACCTATACCTATATGTATATACGTACCATTAGATTTATATACAAAACTGGACAAGTTGAAATGTGTTTCATCTTTTCAGTAGGATTGATCGTTCTCATTAACAGCTGTAATTATTATTAAGTTATTGTTGTATTCGATGACTCGATTTGCGCTGCTTTTCCAACACAATATAATGAGCTGTCCACCCACGTAGCACGTTTACATTAATACGTACATAAATCCTTCGCGTCAACGATGAAAAACATTTATTATATACGCATAGTGTAATAATTAAATTTCTCTCGTCCTTGTTCATATTCACAGTAAACGAAATACGAACGTCATTATTCCACGTAAATAGAAAACTGACGAGTACGTGTGTGTATATTATTACATTTATGCACGTAAAAATTCTAAAAGTAACGGATTATCGTCATAAGCGCGAAAGCTCGTGGAATATTATAAAAGAATGTTTTGAACTGAGAAAAAAAGAAAGATAGAATTATTCAATCCACTATGAATCAACGCGCATATAGCAGCGTTGAACTCGCTCTCGAGCCGCGATTTATAGGTCGCGACAGTTTGGGGATAAAAAGGTTACGTAGCCTCGTAGCATTGCGTTGCAAATGTACTTATAACAAAAAAAGGGGGGAAATATTGACATATCGAAAATAAACACCGACGACGTGATATACTTATACAAAAGTATATTATATAGTATATTCTTATTGTAACAAATAATCTGTCCCCTTTTTTCTCATTTTCAATACACCCTATATGTAAATCTTATATACATTTATCATGTAGAAGATATTCATCCCGAAAGTCGAATATGACAGTAGAACACGTTCCATGATGATAATAATTGGTCCGACACTTTTCACCCGCTTCTCTTCCCGCCATTGCCGATTTAATTTCGATTTATAAGCACGCGCGTTGTCCGTCGGCCTATATATGCTTCCTTCTTCCGTACTCAGTCCTCAACGCGCCTCAATGCTAATAATGAGAAGGTGTGTGCACGAGATTAACGTCGGCTCAATATTCACACTTACCGAAGTGACGTGCCGTGAAATTAAATTGCATTTTTTTCCCTCCTTCACACATGTATGTGTGTGTATATATATATATGGCTATACGATGTATAACACGAAGGAAAGATGATGGATTCGTCGGCGGTTACGAGGGAAGGCGAAACGTATTTTCGTATATAATTTTATATATATGTAGACCGTAAGATATACGCGGTTAGCTATACTATATATTATAACCACTTTACTTTATGAATAATGCCTTATACATGTATAACGTCGCACTCATTTTTCATTGTTACAATATTCGATCGACGCGTATTGCCAGTTGAATTGATGCAGTATATGTAGTATATATAATACGCGCGTGTGCGAGCGAACGAGTGTTAATGCATTTTTCATAATTTTAGAATAGCTGTCGAGCGGAATATTTATTGGATTATAGGTGGATACGGGGAATTGAGAGTTTCGAGGGTATGGAATCTGTTATTCGAGCCGATGGTTATATATATTATATATAGATGTTTTATGATATATGGAGGGGTGAAAATGATTTTGGACGAGCGACGAAAGATTCATCTTTTCTTTCGAGAAGAGATTAAAGTATTTTCGTTTACAACTCAAATGAGAATAACAGTACGAGAATGCGAGGAATGTTTCTGTTATTCGTTTGGAAGAGATATCATTCATGACGCAGTTTGTTAAGATAAATGATTCGCTCGTCTTGTGTATAATACAATACAACTTCTGTATTACACGAGATTTTCGTTGGTATTTTGCATCTTGGAATAATAATGTGAAGTTCTATTGAAATATTATTAATATGAAATATTGAATTATACATTATAATGCGCGTGTTCTGATGACAATAAAGTCTTATTTACATAATTAAATATTATAATAACAATAGCTCGTGGCATAACAGCAAACGAAACGAAGCCTACAGCACATAAATATATATATATATATATATATATATATATATATGCCTCGAGCTACAGTTACAATATTTATTTATGGAATTACGGCATATTCTTGTCTTCAGTCAGTATTCACTTTATAATATATTTAATATTAAAAATCTTATGTAAAAACATTTGAATGTTACTTTATATTATTACTGTGAGAAGCGAATAAATTTAACGAATTTAAATAAAATTTATTCCGCGTTATACTGCGCATTTGAATACTCGTAAAGTAAAACATGAAAAGAGAGAGAGAGAGAGAGAGAGAGAAAGTAAGGGTTACGCCTAATAATAACCATTAACGGCGATCGAACGCGAACGTGAACGCGCGTCAATAAAATTATATAGGAAAGTCGACACTTTTACGGATTAAATATCCACATTCTTACTAATCTCATTAGTGGCAATGAAAACACCTATAGTTTTTCGATCGTTTGCAGTTTCTTACTGCATATTAATTTTCCAACGAGGCTAGTAACGAGAAATTCACTTTATTCATTCTACGAAGTATAAAAGAAAAAAATAATTCACATGAATAGAGGCAAGTATATATCGTAATTTCATTGAGGCTAATGCCTGATGATTCAACAAAATTCATCGCTCGTATAATAATATGATTATAGATGGATAAGTGGAAGTCACTCCAAATTTTCAGCTGGTATAATTTAACCGATTTTGGGGAGCTGGTTGTTCGTTTATTGAAACGTTATAGCTTCGTTTAATATATATGCTATCCGAGTGATGTTACAATAGCACGTCATGCGTTAACCGTGTTGCAACTGTGAAATCAGATTACACACAGATTACAGGCCACAAAAAAAAGTATATTGCTCTGGGGTTAAGACAACATTATTCCTACGTATTTTAACCATCTGAACACGAAAAATTGGGGGTCGCTCAGCGAATTTCGAAGATAACGTTAACAAGTCGTAAAAAACCACGATTTTTAGTAGTGAAAGCTTAAAGTAGAAATCTTTTACATATGTCGTTCGATGACAAACGCATTCGCAAGCACAAACCAATTTAGTTGTCGTTTATAAGATCACCTTCATTTAAGGCCTCATGCAGGTTTTCAGTCACTAAATTCCGTTATAGTACTACAGTCAGAAGAGTTCTGATCACCAAACTGGCCTTACAAATGACAACTATACGGGTATTGCCAAATTTTCCCGTTTTCATAGGATAACTTTGCCATCTTTAGATTCGCCTTTAGTCTGCTGTTGTCTTCTGTTTTTCTTATAGTCTGCACGTCAGGAAAGACGTTACTAATAAAATCTGGTTAGTGTTAACCTAAAACAAATGAAATTCTCTTTTTTAAGCCTTCAGAATGTCGTCTCAACCTGAGACAAATCACATTCTTTGTTTTTAAGCCTTCACTACTAAAAATCGTGGTTTTTTACGATTTTGTTAACGTTATCTTCGAAATTCGCTGAGCGACCCCCAATTTTTATTGTCGATTCGTGTTCAGATGGTCAAAATACGTAGGAATAATGTTGTCTTAACCCCAGAACAATATACTTTTTTTTTGTCGATCTGTGTTATTATTAGAATACGTACCTATATCGCTTATTTCTGGGAACATCACCCTGTATATTACTGTTATTTCTGGGACCCGACGTTATTTCTGGGACGTCCCAGAACTAAATTTTGGTATACAACCTCTATTTCTGCGACTTTTCTAGAGTCCCGACTTTGAGAGTTCGGGCACATGAGGGGTATTATTGTAGTATCATACTACGCGTGCTAAAATTCATACGCTATTAGTATAAATAGACAATGCTGTATTAGGGTGCAGTAACTTTATGCCGCGGTAGCTAAAATGAGCGCTCCGTGTAATAGGTACGCGTTGTTCTGGCTCTTAATTTTATTTAGCTCTAAATTTTATAAATATTTAGCGTGTTGTTCATACAACATATATATGAATTTTGTTGTTTTTTTTGTATAGAAATGCGCAAGTATATTAGAAAATCTACTCGGCAAAGTTGGCCTGAAGGAGACATGGCTTCGGCTGTTGCCGATGTTCTAAATAAAAAGCTGGAATTGAAGAAGGCGTGCAACCTGTATGTGACCATAAAATCAACTTTAGCAAATAGAGTAAAAAGAGCTAATGAAAATAAGAAAAAAGATAACAAAACGAATAAGCAGGAAGATTATGACGACGGAAAATGCATTTTTTATCAAAATTTATACTCAGAATCCACTTACGACTGGGTATAGTGTATGATTTGCAGTCAGTGGGTCGTGTAGTGATTTAAATCTAGGAAAATTTATTTGTAATTATTGTAAATAAAAATTTAATGACAGTAAGGATTTTTGTTTTATTGTAAAAGTACTAAAAATTATTATTTATTTAAAATTATTAATTAATTTGTAAAATCTATTTATTTTTGTAAAAGAAAGTGAAATGTTTACTTATAAACAATATTGTTAATTAAAAAAAGTTACAATAAACAATTTTTTCATCAAACAATATTTTTACATGTTTACATTATTTCTAGTATGTCGAATACCGGTTAAAATTTATTTTGAAAAAGAGTTATTAAATTATTACTAACATTTTTTACAAATACTTTTCTGGCAAATTAAATCGATTTTCAGGTAGACGAAAACAAACTAAAAACAACCCTATTGTTAAATATCGTTATTATTTTAAAATTTTTTTTTAATTAACAATTTGCAGAAAATATACGGTTTTACCCCAATCTCCCCTACAACACTTTTTCGTAACTAAAAAGCATTCCACGTGCAATAAAAGAATGTTTCAATAATGAAAAATATTTGCACGAGCTATGAATTTGAATTTATCGTGATGCAAGCAAATCCTATGATGAGAGTATATGTATCTAAAAATATCGCAATTGAATTGTAGCCAAATCGTGGATGAAATAAAGAAATTGCACGCGTGCGTGGATTTTTTCGTAATAAATGATGACGATATGCGCGATAAGCGCGTCCCATCAGTTTCCCTGGTAACGTATAGAGATATATCTGCATATTGCAAGCGCAGAATATGTCGATTGCAATATACAACTTTCACCTTTTAAATGTGCAGGCTCATATCTAAACTTCATAATTTTTAATAAAAAGTATACGTGATTTGACGATTGTAGAAATATTAGATGCAAAATTAAAATGTTACCTTTGTGTTATAGTTTTTTCATTATACCAAAACATTCCTCTTGGAATCTTTTCGGCGCTCAATTGAAAGATTCATTAATTTGTTAAAGCAATTAATCCGCAGTAGAACAACTTTGTTGTGTGCAGACGCATATACGAATTGTTTTATTTAAATTTCTCGTTCAATTTCATTGAGAGCTAATACGTTGATCGGGTTTATCCATGTGATTAAATATAATCTAATACTTTCAATGATTCTATATAAATTGTTGATACGACAATAGTTTTGTGACGCAACATTAGCAAAGAAACGCGCATCCAGGCGTAATTTACCGCTGGGTATCGCAATGCGGCTCTAAATTATTTTTTCTCACAAAGTATAGAGCTATCGTGGAAAAACGAAGGAAAAAAAGTTTAATTAAAATTCATGATCAACCGTTAATTGTGGCAATTAAAAGTTTATGTCAAGGGACTTAGCTTGCATAAAGCGCTGATATATTAAGTCTCTTTCTTTCTCGCGAGCAAAATTCATCTTTCTTGTAAATCGAGTTTGCTCCGTTATGGATAAAGTGTTATTATTATTATTTTTTTCACATTAAAAATGATTTATCCCGTTGGAGCAATGAAAATAATCATTTTTATATTGCAATGAAATTAAATGGATAAAGCGTAACGTATGTATTACTAGATATGTTATAGGTAAAAAAATATATAAAATGTATATTGACAACATCGATAAAAATGGATTTTCTGCTGAATAAATTCTTCAATCATTTTAAGTGACAGGTTTATGTCAACTTGTACTCTATTTTATAAATTTTACATTTTTAGAATATTACGTTTATGCTTTTATATACATTCAAAATAATATAGTTTTTACGTCTAACAACAAGTTTAATATATCATTTATAAATTCAAAAGCCTCGTTTTACCGTACGACTATCTGCAATAATACAAAAATTTTGTCAATATTACACAACCCATTAACAACACCATACGCTACCTTATCTTAACACACACTTTCCGACATTTACAACGACCCATCGCGCTCTATCGCAGCTCTCCACTCTCAACTCTACACATAAAACTGCCGTTGTTTTTAAAATTTACAACACTCCAACCAATCCACTTTGCCCCCGCATCATCCGTATGAAATATAAAACGGGATGAAAATCCCTATCGATTCATTCCCATCGTCGAAATATCTCCGTGAAAATCTGTGTACTCAGGGATATATATACGAAACTCGTCGTCGTCGTTGTCGACGTACACGGCTGTTGTTTTACGGATTGACCAAAGCTGCCGACCAAACAACCTGCGGGCAATATATGTAGATGCGGGGGAAAAGGGATTACGCCCGTTTTTTAATTTCTTCAAGAAAAGTAATCTCCCCCGCTCTGCAGTCTTAATCTCTGACGTCTTGATAATAAAAGTCACTTGGACGCGTGTGACAAGGGTGCTGGGATTTTAATATCGCGTGGGTAATTGATGTCATTTTAATGCGGTATTGCCCATATGTGAATTAATGTATAACCGTTATATAAGTATATCGGCAGAGTTCGTAAGCAAACTTTGATAATTGCGAAATTAATATAATAAAGTCGGCGGTTAACCGAACATGACGATAATTTTCGAATCCTTGAAAATTTTTATTTCCCTTTATATAAAGATTCGGCATAAAATAAATTATCTCGTTAAGAATAAAATCGTCGCTGTTAAGTTTTTCTTCACTGCCGATGTATATGTCCATTGACGAAACGTATTTAGATTGCGTGTTCATTTACTAGTTTTTAGGAGATATTTACAGATTTAGGTGAATTTACTCACCGACGTAAAGTTTGGACATTTTATTATATAAATTTCAGTAGAGTTAATCCATTTTTAAACCACTTAATTAAATAACAAAAGTTACAATTTCCTTATTCGTTCATTCACTGGTGAAGTCTCTTAACATTCGCGCCAAAGAATCTTCTTGATCGACCATTCGCGAATGGCCAAATTCAAGTGGCGCAAAGATTTGTACTAACGACTGTCCGCCAACTTCAAAAGTTGTTAATTGCACAAATTATTAATCAAGAGCACATTTTCAGTAAATTTTCTCTTCTACATTGCTTTTTGCAAGTGCGTAACGATAAGTTATAACGCGATTTCCTTAAAAGTGAATTTACGCTACTAACATCTATTTACAAGTTAAAGTAAAACATTACACAAAACGAAAAATAATAAAGTTACATATGTTTCTCTTTACGTCAACTAAAAATGTATATAACAATAAAATTAAATTCCCCTCTTATTTTGCGCATAACGCATCTCTTATATATTGAAATCCCTGAAAAAAACATGTTTTCCCCAGCTATACGCTTCCATGCTCTCTCGCGTGCTAAAATTTTTGCATCGCGTTCCAATCGATCCAATAAAACGACGCACGCTGATCCCATTTCTGCCGATTAAATTTAGCAGATTGCGAGTCCGATTTTCCGATCTCCTGATCACTCGTTGCTGAGAATAATGTTCGAAAGCTTTTTATATCACGCATATTTATCCCGTCAACTATGTAACAATGCGAAAGTCTACATATTTGTAAAATCTCTTTTTCTTGCTGGTTAGAGTATCGAGAAGATAAATTCGTAGTTGAACAGCGTCCATCGAATGGTATCATTTTTCTGAGACTACTAAAACTGATTAAAAATAGCTTTAGTTTAGTTCTAAATTATTCCACAAAAAAAAATCTTAATATGAGATTTATATTTAATTCTGAAAAAAAATTTGGGAAGTTCTCGCTGTTTAGTGTACGTTTTATATTTTTTATTTCAAGTTTTATATTAAGTTGTTTTTGGTGGGATGATTTTATTCCAAGCTAGACCTGTTTTTGTTCAACTGTAGATTTCTCGATACCCTAACCAACATTTTTCGAGTTTTTTCACAGATTTCATGAGATTTGTACCTAATGCGGTACTTAATGTTCAATGAATTCATATACTTATAAGTAGATATTTAATTAAGCGTACAGAATCGTTGTATGCATCTCACATTCCACGTCTGTATTCTTATACATGAATACGAATATATACAAGGCAAGAAATCCTGCCTTTGTGTAGCCTATCAAAACAATTGCTTCTCTCAGCCGTAAGCAAATCCGCAAGGATGCTTTGCAAAAATTTACCTTTAATTTCATTTTTCCTTTGACCTTAATTAAATTTCTTCCCTAATACAAACAAGTCCGGCCAATTCTGTATAATGAGCTCGCTTGTGTGTACACTCCGCAAGGAATTATATACAGTTATTTCGTCTGTATACATATATGAGCCATTCTACAGAAAATCGGACACTTCTTAGCTCAAAAATGGAAACATGTGGTTTTTGAGAGCTTTCTTTTTCTTTTTTCCGAATTTCATATTTTATTGTTATTTATGGAATTATTTTGGATCAAACTAGAGCTATTTTTAATCATTTTCCGGCACATGGTTCCGACTTGGCACCCTTCTCCATTTCATTCGTAATGCTCTAAAGAATAAAAAAACCTGGTTTGGTAAGCCTACTCTCAAAAACCACATGTTTCCATTTTTGGGCTATGAAGTGTCCGATTTTCTGTAGAATGACTCATATATATATACAGATTGTGTATATAGATACACACACATATATATATACAACAAACGAAAAGGCAACGCGTGTCTCTCTATGTATTTAGCAACCGTAGGAAAAAAATTTAATTAAACGTTGTAAATTTTACCCACAGTGCAAATTATACGCACGTAAAAGGACGAGAGGAAAAAGTTTCACTCGCGCGCGTGTAGTTTTACGGAGTACTAAGCTCGCGGGTGGGCCACAGGTGTCTTACTTCGTATCCGACGGCCGTGTTAATTTGTCACCAGCCTTCGCTTTTCTTTTCCTCGTCTTTTCTCGTTATTTACCCCTGTTCGGTAGTTGGTATACTCGACTCCTCGTCGCACGCCTCATTAATTGTTCCTTCGAGGCACGCGCAAACAGTACAAACCATCGTATACGTTGAAAGAATGTACCGTAATTAATATAATACATCGTTGTAGTCATATGTACAGCACTTATATTAATATATCGATGCTGTTTTTCCCTCTTTTTTTTCTTAACTATAGCAACGATCGATCGGCTGATCGTTCAATAGCTGCGTGAGAAAACAAATTAGAAGAGTGATCCGATCGGTTACACGCGTATGTATATAAATATATAGATATATAGCGTTTATGGTATATAGATAAAATCAATATATAGTTATCGTCGCTTTTCGCGCCAGTAGACTGTATGTGAATTTTTTAAAGAGAGATTTTCCAACCGACTTGTTTGCTTTTGCACCGCCATGAGATACCATCGCTAGTATGGGTATACTGATACGCGCAAACGTATGAATATTTATTATTCGGAGAGATAAATGGAAAGAGAAAAAGGGGAGAGAATATACATATTACTTTTCTATATATACAAGCGGGATATGTATGTGTGTGTATCGTTGACGTACGAATTCACGCATTATTTAGTGGAATAAGTCATTTTTCGTTAAAAATACATTTCATTTCCATACAAATAGCGTTAGAGCGAGCGCGCGAGTTTTAAATTTGCACGAGTTTATAATCTCAATTCGCGGTCGTTTTCCGGGTAAGATTTTTATTGTGCGATTTAATCGAGGCGTATAGCGCAGAGACGCGAAACCTATATACTATCTTCTTCTTTTTGCTCACAATCGAGAGGATGGTAAAATTGTATGCGTAGTTTGTGGTGGCAATAGGAAAAGTTAAAGAAACACTGGTGGATATAGACGGTGTGGGGGAAAAAATTATTTTACAGCTGCGGATATAAAGTTTTATATGGTGCTTTTCGCGAAAAGTCAATTGTAGATACACGTATATTCTTGTAGTTTGACGAATGAATAATTCAACGGTACTCGTATAGCGATCGCTGATGCTTTATTGTAATAATTAGTTCTGAAATGGTTTTAAATAAAAATTATTTATTTTTTATCAGTAAATTGTCGTCATTATCGTTGAATTTCATATATCAATTCTCGAATACTTATTACTTCCGATACAACGATTCCCATACAAATGAACATAATTATACTACTAATGATTCTTTCTTTTTCTTTCTTTCTCTCTCTTTCTCTTTTTCTCTCTTTCTCTCTTTAGCTACTATGGGCTAATTAGCATTCAAATCGCAAAGTTATAAAACAAAGATTCATTCGAGGGGGCGGATCGACGCTATTTACCCCCGCTTTATTCTGACAATTAATTTAATTGTCCAGATCTATAAATATATACATATAATGCCTATAGCTTCGCTGTTTAAACAGCTCAAACTGTTTAAGTTCCGCGAAAGAATGCTTGTGTATACATATAAGCACACAGATATTGCGCCTGCAAGTCTAACGAGCGCGATATAGTAATTCATTCGTGAAGAGGTTACACTTGAGACACAACAATGATAGAGGCGATACAACTTCATTATTGCAGTGACTCCGTTCTCAGTTGAAAGTTACGAAATCAAGCGCGCAAATGATTCGTTTGGACTGATGTACAAGTGAATTTTTATAAAGTACAATTTATGAGATCACTCGCGCGAAATGTTTTGAGAATTCCCGTGTTTATTATGCTATAAATAAATTTACAAGATAGTGAATCTAAAAAAAAAAAAATTATACACATTATATATTTAACACTTGCAACCGAAGTCACGTAGAAGTTGAAGAACGTCTCGCGAAACTCATGGTCTCGTAGTGACAAGTAGTCGTTTTATCGCGCGACCTGCCACCGCACTGAGCTTTATAATACGGCACATATAGTTCCAACGCGCGCGATTAAAGTCAATCAAACCTTCTCCCTTGTATAATGCAAAATATAATATAACATAAATGCTCGACATAAAAATCGTTAGTTTCTCGGTTACGAATTGAAAGAAAAAAAGTTCCTCCATTTATATATACAACCCCAAAAACCAAAAAATCACATTATAGCAGCCCCCGTCGGCGCACTTATTTCACCATTTACACCTCTCTCTTTGCAGAAACGCAGATGAGAAAAAAAAGGTAGGTAACCGGCCCGCAATAGAATCGGCCTGTTGCTCACTCTCCTTCCACACGTGAGGCTTTTCAATTCACATCCACGTACCCCTAACACACAGACACACACACACACACACATATACACAGAACAGAGAGCAACTCACCTGTTGCTGCTTCTGCTCCTACACTCTATCTATCTCTTTCTCTCTCTCTTCTTCTTCTTCTTTCTTCCTCGCCGGCACTATTCTACTATGTACTAAAGTATACAAGTATATATATATATGTATAGAGCGAAATATGAGCGTAGATCCTTGTGATGTGTATGGGGGGTGGTGGTCCTCGTGCAGCTTGCGGCGCGGGAATGACGAGGGCGACGTCGTGGCTGCTGCCTATATACGTGCGAGCTCTTGCGCTACCGCTACTGCTGCTGCTACTGCCGGGGTAGCGCTATTGCTCTCTCACTCCCTCTCGTATACTCCTGCGCGCGCGTAGGATGTGCGCGCGCGCGCGCGCGTAAAACCCCATGCTGTATATCGTATATAGTATAATAATATATACTCTTTTTGTCTTATCAGTGAAGGTATGAGAGTCCGTGACAGTATATAGGATATAGGCAATCGGCGCGTAGGTACGTCCTGAAGGTTTTGACGTGTGACGTGTTATATGCGCGTGAGAATGTGTGCAAAAGTATATGACGTCATGTGGAGGAGGGTCTGTGTTTGTGTATGTTTTTTTTTTTTGAGAGAGAGGTAATTTGCAAGGGTTGCGTTTTCTGAAAAAGCAATTATCGTTCAAATGGAGTGACACAGATATAATGATTTTTTCATTTTGTTACTGAGTTATGGGTCATATTTATAAGTAAATTAAATGAAAAAAAGTTTATTAATGTATAAGGTGGTGATTGTGTCGAATCATGGTCTTTTAATAACGAAGCTGTTTTGGTGGAAAATATATTTTTCTTTTTTAATCGGCTTTAGACAGGCACCGAGAAGTGCATTACACACAATGATAAGGTTCATAGGTTTTATCTCGTCCAATAAACGAGTCATATCACTAGCCTGGTATACCGATTGCCTTGTAAAGTAGGACAGTGAACTATTAAATTTGTTTATACTCGATATTCAGCCGTTATTAACTACTCTCTATACATGTGAACTATCAAAGGTTCACTAATTTACTAGCGATAAGTGGGGTATTGTTCATGATGGCCGATATTGTACATTAAATATCCGTATATTTCCATCGTTTGATAATTACACCAGCCCGCAGAAAAATATTTTCTGCCTGGCGTCGTGACCAGTCTATTCATATGTATTTTGGCCTCCTGAATGCGAATTTTAAGACAAATATTAATTTTAATTAGGGGAGATTGCGTTAAACCCGTATACTTTTTAGAAATTGTTTATTAAGAAATAGATAACAAAATAATAACAATATTCAATATTAGAATTGTGTTTAGTTTACTTTTATGTAACTGAAAATCAATTTGGTTAGTTAAAAGAATATTTGTAAAAAATATTATTACAAAGAGAACGAGAGTATCCGATTTTACCTCAATCAAAAAATTGTCGGGGTAAAACCGGATACTCTTTATTCTTTAGAAAATTAATTTATTTTTTGCGTTTTTACTCCATCTATCTACTAGAATTGATATGCGGGTCAGTATTGAAGTAGCAAGCCTTTTTTAAATCTTCTTTTTTTTATCCAAAATATCTGATTTTGGAAAGAAATCAATTTTCTTTTGATCAGCATTGCAAAGAGATTTTTTAATATATTAACGTTTTTTATGCCAAAAAATAAATAAATTTTATATGGATGACGCATAAACATTGCATTGAATGTATATTGTTGTTCAATTTTAGTGTGATATTAAAAATAACATATCCGATTTTATTTCAACCTTTAGTATCCGGTTTTACCCCAAATTTTGAAAAAAAATAATTACTCATTTTTTACAATCAGAAGTTAAAGTGAATACCAAATTTATACATATATCTCTTGGTTACGATGTAAACAATAAGGTTATATATTTGCGAAAAGAATATGTTGCTTGCAAAAAGATTATGCGCACAATGATTGTTGCGGGGATCATAATCTTGAAAGCTAAGAAATCTTTGATCTGTTCGGAAGTCATCATGAGGCTATTCTTAATATGCCGATCACATAAAAAATGGTAATAGAAATATTTTTAATGGGATACTATGTGTTTTATGTAGATGGCGCTAGTAGTAACCGAGAAATCTTTTTCTTTTCGTATTTTTAATTATTTGATTAAATTATGAAAATTTTCATAAATCTCAGATTTGTATACGTAATTCTAAGAGGTATCTATTTTAAAATATTTTAAACACTGTTAGACTAAATAATTTTGAGGCGTATTTGTTATTTTCATTGTCATTTCTTTCTTATATGTTTCAATATAAAAGTTAATTATCGCAAAGAATATAATTGGCTTTCTATTGCATAGAATAAAATTTTGAATCAGAATTTTATATATTCTCCAAGATATATCATTTTGTCATGGTAACTGGGAAAAGCATTGTGGATTCAACTAATGCTGATTCTATTCTAACTTAAATCACGGTGACTGTTGATTAAATCACAAACCTACACTGAAAAAAATATTGTGATAAAATTTATTATAAACGTAAGAAAAATTACTATATTTTGTAATATCGGGCGGACGAACCGAAATTGGATTAATTTTTGCTATATCCAACATAGTAATTTTTATGAATGAGTTCAAATTTAAAAAAATTAAATTTTTATTTTGCGTTTCGTATTTATATAATTTACTTAGTACACTCGCGAATACTACAGATTTAACATTAAAATAAATTAAATAAAGAAATAAATTGTTTTTTTTTACGAGACCCCGACTCGAATCTGGAACCCTTCACACGGCAGTCGAACGCGTTAACCACTTACCCACGCGAGATTCTTGAGTGCAAAATTTTGGAACTGATATAATTACTACGCCCAGTTATGATACGACTTCAATTATCGACTACCATAATATTAACAAATAACTTATAATTAATTTAAATAATATAAAAAATAAATTATTAAATATAGATTTTCCATGTTTTGTTCAGTTAAAAGCAAGACAAAATGAAATCGCGGAAAAAAACATAACCTTAATCAAGCACATGTGCGCGCTCACGTGCGCAGAAATTACTAATGATGTGGCAATTTTTACTACATTGGATAATAAAATTTCGTATGATCGATGTTAATTTTTGAAGTACAGTTTTTGATATGTAACATAGTAATTTGTACTACAGACGTAATAATTTTTATAAATCAACTATTAGAATAATTATTCTGAAATATATTAAGTATTTTTACAGTTGTAATAAAAATGCGGTATAATTTCAGTTGGTCCCAACACTACTACAACGCTATTTTCAAGAGTTTTACATATTTTCATATGTCAGCGTTGGTAAGTGCACGGTCAGGTAATTTTATTTGGTCGAACTTTTTTTTTTAAATGGAGACCCAGTCCCACTTTGTTGTTTATTTTCTTCCAACTGTTGCTTAGCAGCCTTTGCATCATTTATGGCTTGCACTATTCTAGCAACTCCATCAGCAAAAGCACCGATTGCACTCAAACGTGCAAACAGAGTATGAGAAACGGTAATGCCCCACCTGAGAGAATTGATAAAACAAGGAACGCTAATATTCTTTTTACGACCTGCTTCTTTGACAGCTTTGTGAGCTTTTTTCAAAGCTAATCGAATTACTTTAAGAGCATACTTACTAGGTGCTGATTTAAACGCAGCAGCTTTGGTTATTTTTTTTAATGAAACTTTCTTTTTCAAACTCGTGCCCACTTTCGATTCTTTCGATCTCTTAGTTCGCTTCTTCAACCCATTACAAGTCTAGATTTTAATTTCATAGTATTAGTGATTGCGTATGCAGACGCTTCTTCACCAAAACTAGCGTCTTCTGATTTTACGCGATTCCAAACTTTTGCAGTTAAAATTTTATCTGCGGCGTTTGTCGCTTGAACGTTTTCACGATTTTTAGAGTAAGCTATATGGTGCTCTTTAGAAGCAGCGTCTAGGAGATTGATGCCAAGATCTCCTCTAGCCAACCGCTTTACTAACTTTGTTCCGCGACGACAGTATTGATAACCAGATATCTGAAGCTCGAATGGAAGTTTATTGATAACTTTATTAACTAAACCACGTTCACGTTTGTGAATGATCATCACTTTCTGAAAGCCAACGGGCAACTGATGGTGGGAGCTATGTAAGGCTACTATTTACACTCATAGTAATCAGTCGTAATTTCGTGAGCTCGTTAAAGCACGAGATGCTATTAAACGCAAATATCGAATATTAAAATTTGGGAAAGACCATTCCGAAAAGATTTTGAATGAAACTTTTAAGCCAATAGTAAATCCTCTCCAAGAACTTGTAACTGAAAAAACACAAAAGAAAAAAGTTGAACAAAGTTTAGACAGTAAACATAACAATGTAGACAGTGATATTGTTGAACCTAACAAGTCAGACTATGTTGAACGTAATGAAAGTACTGAGGCTGAAAATAATGTTACACTGCAGAATGAAACAGCACACGAGACATTGTTTATCTCATCTTAATCTTATCAATATCTTAATAATATTTGCGGAGTACGAAATGAAAAGAGGGAATTTTTTATTGGTAATTTGCCAATTAGTTTTCATAGTAACAAAATTAATGTAAATGGAGTAGTATTCGAAAACTACAGGATTACTTGAATTACTCATAGTAAAACAACCAAATGAAAGTAATATAAGTTCAAGAGATTTAAAAATTTATCGCAAAATTTTAGAACTATCATTAGTTCATAAAAAGCAACATGACAGGAATGAAATGACTCGTGCTCATAATAGTAACAAATTTAATAATATTATTGCGCAAATGTTCAAAACCACCTCTAGAGCAACGGCTGTAGAACGAATTCAATTGAAGAAAAGAACATCTTTACCACGTTATAAAATTGCAGAAAAGCGTCATGCTTTAGACTATATTTACTGAAACGATCCAAATGAACTTGTCGATCGTCTTCGATTATTAATTGTTGAAAGATCCGCAGGAAATCGAAGTCAAACGAGATACATTCCAGAATTGAGGTTTACGCGAAGCAGGGTGTATATATTGAATGCATAAGAATATATGGTTCATTTTTAAAATGAGTGTTGACGTGTTTGGACGCAATCTCGTAAGAACCGAGGGTAGTCGTGGACCACCTGGTGTCGGTTTCAAAGTCACTATTGACGGTCACTATGACATGGAAAATAAAAAATTATGTAATGTCTTGCTGAACCTCAACTTTACGAAAAGTAGAACTAGAAACTTTACGAAATGTTATTCAAATAGAAATTCGTGGAATAACCGACATAACTACAAAACTTAGAACTAGTCCGGATGATTTAGATATAATAGTTAACAATCACAGAGATGAACTTGATGTTCAATTTTCTTAAATAAAAGCTGACATTATGACTATAAAAGAGGCTATGGTACAGTTTGTGAATCATTAAAAATGGAAAGACTAGTTGAAGAACTACACGAATCTGCAAGACGCAACTATACACGTCGATGCTTTCACGCCCGTCTACCTACTCACTATAATCGACATTTTCTTTAAATATGCATGGGCTATTCCTGTGAAGAGAAAAACGGGCAAAGATGTTACAGAAGCTATGAAATCTGTATTAGTTAAAGGCAGGTGCATTAGGTCACCCCGTATGACAAATAATTATATTTATTATTGCTAACGCTGAAGCAGTCAAACTCAACATATAAAATGAAATAAAGTTTATTAAATCAAATATCAAATCTCATCATATACATAAATCTAAGAGGTTCATGATGGCACGAACAAAAGCTAGGGCGCCAGGTGTAATGATTTCCAATGCTCGTGGAAACGAGCACAAGATCAACTGTTTATCTCATTGAGGCTACAGCTCCAGCACGGAGGTTGACCTATAGCAGCGGGTCGCGGACAACGTCGTAGATCACGCGGCAAATCACTACCCGCACACACAAGTTAGAGGGAAAGAGGGAGGCACCTTACACTATGGCCAACTAAGCTTCAGCACTCGCTCCTTTCATTGGCACTTCTCCTGGACTCGGCGGACGCTCTCCAGGGTGGCACACACTCGTAAAACCAGTTACCGCGGCACGATGGCTGTTAACGTGGTTGATCCCACGGCAGGCGGATACGGAGTAGGCAGAAGAATAGGATTTTCGTCGTTACCCCGCCTTAGTCGAACTTGGTACTTTTCGTTATCCTTAGGCCGAAATTGACTACAGCTCGGGTTTGACTTTCGGTAACACGACCGGCAGCCTCGTGTCTACATCGTAGCCAGCGTAGAGAGAGAGAGTCGGCCTTGAGCATCGTATATTTACGTCTATTGCCGTATACGGCGAATAAATTCAATATAATATACTTGATTAAAGCTGTGGCTGTAGCTTCTAGTCTTCTAATATTGTTAACAACCACTTCCTTCTCACCTTGACTGTTCCTTGTTGGAGCTATAGCTATAGCGACTGCTGTCTGCTGTTGCTGTTATGGGCGAGGGACGGGAGGCAATACATACAGAGGACAATGTAGGATGGGAGACAGTCGCGTATGTGTGCAAAATAGTACACAAAACATCGCCTCCGCGTGTGCTCGTTTTCGCGATGTAGTGAGCCTCGATGATATGGCTTGCTACTTCGCGGACTTCATCTATCGCGACTCCTTCTATGTAACGAGCAATCTGCCGTATCACAAGGTGTAAAACCTAAAGATGTAACAGCCAGTAACGAAGCAGATATACTGAGGAAATTTACTCGTACTAACTAGGAGAGGTTACGGCCTGCGGATCACGGATTTTGCTCAAACTTTGAGGTATGTTTTTAGATGCTAAAATATGAAGAATGCTAGAATTTTAGTCACTAACGCTTTGATAAACTTGAGTTATCGACAGGTTTAGCTGTATTTTAAAGAAATACTGACAAATTGCTCTGTTTTATTTGTTTATTGGTTAAGCTAGACAATCCTTATATATAATTGTAAAAAAAAGAAAATAAAACTAGA